>JBBPDC010000007.1:15763693-15799195 GCA_037974485.1 Hemigrammopetersius urotaenia | reverse complement strand
GTGTGTGTGTGTGTGTGTGTGTGTGTGTGTGTGTGTGTGTGTGTGTGTGTGTGTGTGTGTGTGTGTGTGTGTTGGGGCATGTGTGATGCTCTTTGAGAGTGCTATTCTTTCACAATATGTGCCACCCGACCAGATTCTTCATTCCCAATACTTTCCTTCATTTGAAAGTATTTCATTGGAAGTACACTACCTGACAAATAAAAATAATTGTTTTGATGTTAATAAGCAAATACAGAAGAGCCTATGGAAGAATAGTATCTTATGGCCATGGAAAAGATGGTACTTTGTTTCAGAAGGGTCACATCATTGGCCTGCATCATAAAAAAGGAAAACAACTAAGGATGTTTATCAAATTACTGGAATTGGGAACCATCTGGCACATTATTAAACCCTGGAAGAAACATTAATTATTTAAACTTTAATTATTTGAGTCTTGGTGAAGCGTAATCATAAATAAAAATCAGCAATAATGTTGAAAGCAAGAATATTTCTACATGCACAGTGTGCTGGGACTAAACAACTGTGGGGCCACAACAAAACCACTTGTTAGTGAGGTGGAAGAAAAGGCTTCAGTTTACTTGGGAGCATAAAATTAAAAAGTCCAGAGTGATGGGGGCACCAGGGTATAAAGGGAAATGCGTGAAGTGATGCACCCATCAGGCACACTGCCTACTGTGCAATCCTCATTGTGAAAGAATGGTTCAAGGAGCATGAGGAATCATTTTCACACATGAATTATCCACCAAAGAGTCCTGAGCTTAAAACTGTTGAATGTCTTTGGGCATGCTGGATAACATATTATGGAGTGGTTTACCTGTCCCAGCACAAGATATTGGCCAAAAATGTATTCAACTCTGGATGATAACAAATGTGAAAGAAGTGAAAGAGACCATTTGTCATACGTGAACACACCACAGCACACAGTGTGAACACCACGAAATTCAACCTCTGCATTTAACCCATTCACCAAGTGAAGCAGGGGGCAACTACGAACACAGCGCCCGGGGAGCAGTGTGTGGGGACGGTACCTTGCTCGGGGTACCTCAGCAGTGCCTAGCAGTCTTGGGAATTGAACCCAGACTTTCTGGTCGCAGGGCGAATGCCCTAAACACTAGGCCACCAGCTGTGGTGATGTTATATAAGGTCAAAACACTGGCACTGGAAATGTACACCATAATCTAGGCTAAAGTCGATCCAGGAAAATATTTGAGTGTTTTTGACTTCTAAATCAAGCCTACCTTCTATTTAATTAATTACAGTTATATTCATTAAAATCTATGTAAAATCTAGGTTGCAAAAATTCAATAATGCTTGAGAGGTGTACATGTTGACAAAGTATCTTAAATTTTTTATAACACACAGTACATTCTGAGCCTTTTATTCCGACATTAGATAACAGACAATGAGCCAGTCAAGTCACATCTAAAAACTAATGCAGATATTTGGTGTTAACACACTGCACCACACTATATCTGATTAAACATTACTAATTATGCTCATTTAGTTGGTCAGTGTGAGCAATTTCATGATATGCTCAGAAAACATAAAGATGTATGATTTGATGTATTTTATTAAAACGAATGTAACAGGGCGAGGTCTGGCACAAATAGAGCAAAAATACAACAAAAGAGCAAAACATTTCATAAGTGTTTTTGTGTCTCTCCCTTGCTCTCACTCTCAACAAGTTTACATTTATTGTCCTTTGAGGGCAGGTTAGACTTGCAGCTCTGTTGAGGGCAGCACTGTGGTGCAGCGGTTTACACTATTGCTTCGGTCCTGGTTTAGTTCAAGGTTCACACAGGATATTTCTGTGTGACGTTTGCATGTGCCGCAGTCCATAGGTGTACGTGTGAGATGCCAAATTGCTCCTAGGTGTGAATGTCTTTGTGTGAATGTCTTTTGTTTCTTTGCTTTCCATTTATGAGCACCAGTACAGGCTCCAACATCCTCTGCGACGCTGACTAGAATATGCATTTCAGAAAAAGAAAGAATGAATCCACTGCTGGCAACATGTCAAACAACAGCATAAGGTCACACACAGTCTACACAAGTTCAATCTTTGCAGAAAGTTAACAGAAAAAATGTCTGTTGCTCTCTTTCACTCTGTCTTTCATTCATACAGACAGGCATATGCACACAAAATCATTCTCACACACACATACACACAGAGTAGATGTTTTTAAGCAGAGGGCAGTCATGTGCTGGACAGCCTGCAGCAGATCAGACCAGAGAACAGAGCGTGTCACGAGATACAGGACAGCACAGGGATTACACACAGTTACCAATATTCAAACACATGATGCTCACATGAACACATGCTCTTTTAGACACCCCCACACCTAAAACTCATATCTATGATCTCACACTACCAGATTCCTGGGTGTTCCTACTGCCTAAAATATTGAAAGTGTCACAAAATAGACACATCAACATGTCACAAAAACACAATTTAACCATTTTCAGAATCTACAAAGCACCCGACACTGAACATAAAATATAACTATGTTACTGTTTGCATTTTGTCACATTTCACAGCTTTCTTGGAAGATCCTCAGAAGAGACAAAGAAGGGGTTATCAGCAATAGAGATTTACGTTTCTGTTCGGAAGTGTTTTTTCTAGGTCTGGGGATGGAGTGAAGGCTGGTGTGTTTGAGTGCAGAGGAGAATGTTGGTGATGTAGAAGAATAACAGGGAAAACTTTTAGAGAGACCTAGGACTTAAATGAGATGTGCAAATGTGATGTGTGAATACTGTTTTAAGTGTTTAGGATAAGAGGCTTCACCCAGGTTGAAATATAAGTGGATATAATTAGTGCCACCATTAAACAAGATAATGAGCAGGAGCAAAACAAATGAAGAATCAGTTACGCTCTCAATAAAGACACACGTCGTTGATCACTGATGTGAAGCACTAAGTCTGTATGAGTGCTAATAGCGCCTTCTCAAGTGGAATTTTTCGCCTGCTGAGCTACGATGTGCTTTGCATCTATTAATAGAGGTTTAGAACTACAGTTTTTGGAGACAAACCTGTAAAGAGTGTTCACATTATGTGGAGGCTATACTATAAAATAGTCTATAAAAATCATCCTGGCAGGTGGGAGTGGCTGGAAATATCATGAGATGTCGATTGGGGGTGGTGGGATATGTGGGAGTGGCTTTAAGACAGGGATTGAGAACATAGCATTTAATCTTCTAGAAAAGTAGCAGGCAGCACTGATCTCTCTCTCTCTCTCTCTCTCTCTCTGTCTCTCTCTCTCTCTCCCCTCACTGCCACTCACTCGGTGGGTATCTGTCTCTCAGGCTTTGCTTACACAGTCCAACAGACACTAGAAAGTCCAGCTGGATTTGGGGCAGAGCAGCCCGTGGCAAGTCCGGGCAGCAGCAGTAACGTCAGTGTGAGTGTGAGCATGTGTGCGTGTGTGAGAGCGTGAGTGTATGGGTGGGCAGAGTAGGAGGGGGCAGCACTTCCCTGGCTCAGGGACAGCTGGGTAGAAAGATAAGAGTGGTACAGTCAGAGACAGAGAGAAAGAACCACAGAGATAGAAGAACAGAGGAAGAAATATCCAAAGCAGTTGTTATTGGGACACGTCTTTTCCACTATGAGATGACTTCCCTGGAGCACATTTCTGAACTGGCCCAGACATGAATGTAAGTTTGAGCGGTCTCTCACTTAAACAGGGCTGTGATTTGTGTTTTGCTGGAGTTGTTGTTTTAAGGGCGGGAGGAGTTTCCTCTGAGACAGTGGCACATTGTTTCTTCAGGTCAGACACTTTAATAAGGCTAAAATGGGTTCTCTTGACTTGTGCTTCTTGTTTTGTTTTTTTGTTTGTTTTTTTGTTTTGGTTTTTTTTTTGTGTTATGTAGATGTCATCATCTAAAACTAGCTAAACTGGCAGAATATAATAGCACAGAAGGTATATACCACACAAAGGTATATATTGTCTGTCTGCAGTGTGTATTTTTAACACACATTCATTAACGTTCCTGAACATATTATAGCCAAAACCAGCTCTAGTGTATTCAGTGAGATAGAGTGTTAGATAAATTGCTAAACAGCGTGTAATAAATTTCTTTTTAGTGAAATAAGACAAAAATATAACTGTGCCCTATGTGTTTTTGTGTTGCCTAAATTTGAAAAGACTGGTTTACAAAAAAACTACAATTTGTGCCTAACTCCAAGTGGAGTTCTATCATATTAGCCTCATAGACCCACTGAAGAGCTAAATTAGTGAAACGATCAGTCCTTCATTGGTTAAACTATTGCTTTTTTGCCATATCCATTGATTGGGTCCTGTGTGGTGAAGTCCTGTGGATGTTTGAGTGACCCCTGCGGTTTGACTCTAGATATGGCCTGATTGAGATGTGTTCAGCCCTATGTGTTCGAGTGTGGCAGCGTGACGAAGGAGCAGGGTGCGCTTGTTCATGCTCTTCTTCTTTCATGAAATATTCAGGTGAAATACTGCTGCTAGTGCTCAGAACACAGAGCCAGGCCATCCCGTCCCATCCCCCTCACTGAGCTCCAGATCGGAGGGATACAGGAGATTAAGCAGATTTCATAAATATTTGAACGTATAGTTCTTTACCTTTCGGATTAAAACTCCTGCTATGCTGCTGAAGTGTCTGTCTGGATCATATTGCAGCTTTTTCAGTTCCCATCTGGTCACCCTGAGCCGCTCATGCGCTTGTAAAAGGAAAAAAAGGTCCTCTGAGAGCGATGTGATGTTCCTCAATAATCTGTCAACAATATTTGTTTGGGGCTGGGGGGTAGGGGACAACCCCAAGAGCAGTGGAGGCTTTTTATTCACTTCCCACAATGCTTTGGGGCAGGCACATGTGGGCTGCTTTACATTATGCATTAGGAACAATGTAGGGCTTTCGCATGAGTGACTACAGCAGACACCAAACACATTAGGCGAAGTCCAGCTAAGGCAACCTCAAGACTGAACAGTCTACTCGCCCTCAGAGCTCACTGACAGGCTAATGTAAGCTTTTTTTTACTGAAAGAGTTATTTTCCTGCTGTAAACATTAACCAGCAATGTTCACCAGTCGGCCATAGCATTAAAACAACCTGCTTAATATAGGGAAGATTCTCTTAATGCTGTCAAAACAGCTCTGACCTGTTAAGGCTTGGACTCCACAAGATGTTTGAAGTTGTACTGTGGACCAGAGTAGTTTGTCCAGCACCCTGAACTTTTGTCATGTTCCACACACCATTCCTGAACAATTTTATAGTGTAGCGAGGTGTATTATCCTGCTGGTCTATACCACTGTCATTAGAGAAGGGGTGCACATGGTCTGCACCAATGTTTAGGTAGGCGGTTTGTGTCCAAGTAACATCCACATGAATGCTAGGACCCAAGGTTTCCAAACAGAGCACTGCCCAGAGCATTACACTGACTGTACTGGCTTGCCATAGCTCACTTTGGTGCCACCTCCTCCCTAAGTAATGCTCTGTGATGCTTGTCCACAAGAAATTCAACAGACCGGACCATCCTCTTCTACTGCTCCATGGTCCATTTCAGTATGGGCCTATTGCTCAATCACAGCAAGGTTTTATTCACTGTGTTTTAACACCTTTCTGTCACAGCCAGCATTACCTTTTTTAGCAATTTGTGCTACAATAGCTCCTGTCTTGTACATTTTTGACCATCTATGGTCAAAAGTCTCAACAGATTACACCTCAAATCTAGAATAGGACAGAGCATACTCTGATGTACCATGTACAGATTGATTTCCTGGAAGGGGTTTGAATCTATGCCACAGCAATTTGTAAAATCAACAAGTCAGGACAAAAATATCAATAAATATAGATTTTTTTTTATTATTGAACACCATTAGTATACTGTAAATAGATTGTCATTTGTGCCAGATATCCATTTAACATTGAGGTCAAGTTTTTCAGGCAAGTTTTAAAAGCATCTGAATGGGCACATCACAGAAGCACAGACATGGATACATCAATGTTTTAATTTCTGTGTTTTCTAATATGTTTTCAGTCTCTTTAGGTTTTAGTGTCTTATCCAGTGACATGGACTTTGTGAAAAACCTTTAAGTAGACCAGACATTAAACTCTAATTAAGCATGAAAAGAGTCTGTGTTTGAACAGCGCGCCAGTCCAGATGCCGTGGACCCTAGTGAGGAGAGCACAGACACTGAGGACAATGAGGAGGAGGACTTGGGGGTCCTGGATGACCAGAGGAGCATCATCCTTCACCTGCTGTCCCAGCTTAAACTGGGCATGGATCTCACACGTGTACGTGGGCACACTCTTTACACTCACATATACTATAATCCATATAATGTGTATGTGATGGCAGTCAGTGTCAGATACGTGCTATTGTATGTGTTCAGCTTGCACATGAACAGTATTACCAAACATCTGAAAGTCTGCTGTCTATTTGCTTATGCAAATTCATGTCTGTTTAAAGTTAAACTACTGTCATTTGTTTATTCATTTGTGCATGGACTGCTACGGCTGATTAATACTTTTATTTTATTAGACTCGACTGCTTAAGTGCCCACACTTAATTTCCACTCAGCTCTTATTTTTCATACATCTGCTTTTAACTAGTAAAATTATGACAGAGCACCCAATCTTTCATGTAAGTTTTTCTGTATTCTTTCCATGCTGCCAAATGAAGACTGATTAAGATATCTATAAGATTTTATAGAATTAGATCATCTCTGATTATTCAAGACTTCCAAGAATGTATCTAGATCATGATGAATATTAGTTGCATAACTCCAGTTATTACATAATTTTATAAGAAACCTTGACATCTAAATTACTAAGTTCCGTTAGGTGTAGACTCTCACAAGCACAGGTTCAAGTTTAATGTGAAGTATCATGATGTTATCATCCTAATTAGACTTCATTAGCCTTACAATTTCTGTGCTTCTCAGTCACTTACTGAGAACATTGTCATGAAGAATTACACATCAGCCTTGACTGAGCTCATAAAAAGTCTTTCTTTTGGAAATCCTATGGAGAAGAAGTGATGCAGGGCTTGAGTTTGGATAAAAGCGTTCAGCAGGGATCAATGTAGGTATCTGAGGGGCTCAGATGAGTAAAGATAATAATGTGTATTAGAAAGTGTTAAGCCCCTGGGGCTATGGACTGGACATTGATCTAGTACAGGCCAGAGCAGATGTCAGGGACAGAATCTCACACTTATTAATACATGTCAGTGGTAGATGGGACTTTATTGATCAGTGGGAAAGTGGGGAACACACATGATTGGATCTACGATTGGTGTGTGTGTGTGCGTGCGTGTGTGTGTGTGTGTGTGTGACAGAGAGGTAGTTACAAATAGAATCAGTCATCTGTCTCTGTGCAGTCAAGACATACTCTTCTCTTGTAATGCTTAACAGGACAGTTGCTAGAAATGATATCAGGTATTGATTAATATACTGATTTATTTTAACATACAGTTAGGTTTTTCTGGACATTCAAACCATGACAGACAATAACAAATCGCCCAGAGCCTTTCAGGAATTCCTAAACACCTGATCTGCTATAGATTTTCTAAGATACCTTACAATATAACTTACATTAGTTGCATTTATCTTTATGTAGAAACCTTCACTTTATTGGCAACATCTGATTGCCACAGTAATACATAACCTTGTGGTAGGATTTGTGGGGCTATGTCGGCACCAAGCTAACGGTGGTCTACATTCTCATTATGTATTGGTTTTAAAACTATCTATTTTAGCCCTAGCCTAATCACAGACAACTGAACATTTTAACAGACATTCAAGTAACATATTAGTCTTGATGATGCTTCTAGCTACTACTAGACAATTTTGTATTTGACACTACACTGTTTGTGCATTCAGTTTTTCACTACACTGCGAACACGACAACAAAATGTTGTTTGACAGTGTTATTCCTGTTCCTAATTAATGTTAGGAAGCATATCTTGTCTGTTAGTTCATTATGTCATTCAGAACATTTACCTTGATTTCAGTATATCCTGTTATCTGTAATCTTTTTAGTGGTAACCGACAGTCTGTCCCTCTTTTCCTTCTTTCAGGTGGTGCTACCTACTTTTATCCTGGAGAAGCGTTCTCTGCTGGAGATGTACGCTAACTTCATGGCACATCCAGATATGTTTCTGGCCATCACAGCTGGATCTACACCCGAAGACCGCATTGTGCGTTTTGTGGAGTATTACTTGACAGCCTTTCACGAGGGACGCAAAGGTGCCGTGGCCAAAAAACCCTACAATCCCATTCTAGGGGAGAGCTTCCGCTGTAGCTGGGACGTCCCAAAGGAGAGAGTGCGGCCCCTCAGGACTACCAGCTCCGCTTGCCCTGTGCCCCCTGCCTCAGCCAAACCCGGGGACTGTTGCCATCTGTGGTTCGTGGCAGAACAGGTCTCGCACCACCCACCCGTCTCAGGATTCTATTGCGAGTGCAAAGAGCGCCAGATGTGTGTCAACACCCACGTCTGGACCAAGAGCAAGTTCATGGGCATGTCTGTAGGAGTGTCAATGGTTGGGGAGGGTGAGCCTGATTTTATATATTCTGTTATATACTGGCACTCCCATGTTTTATACTTGCATTCTTAACATCATATATCTTGGAATCCTAAAAAGCTCATATTGGCCTGCCCAAGATTTTATATATTGACATTTTGGAATTAAAATTTTTTAGCAGTATTGGGATTTCATATACTCAGTATATTTTACACTGCTTTTTACATATTTGTATTCCCTGGTTTTGAATCTACTGGCATTTCTAGGATTTGTAGGATTCTGGCTTTTGGCATCTTTAGTGCAGAAATAAGTGTCCAGAGGAGCAGATCACTGTATGTTCTGAATATCACTGTGTTCTGTACATTGTGTAGTGAGTGATTCTTTATGAGTGACTCTAACCCCTGAGGTGCACTTTCTCAAGCACTCACTTCTTTCATCCTTTTAGCAGCGTCTCTAAAAAATGTTCTGTTCAGATCAACTGAATGAACCGGCTGCTCTTCAGGGCATGTGACTGTTATTGCTGTATGTCTATCTGTTTGTAACTTACACACCAGGAAGCTTATTCTCTTTTTTCTCTGACTCCCATCTTAGTTTCTCGGCATCCTTTATTGCAAATGCCCTACGATGCACGCACACACATATGTAAAACAATCCAGCAGCACAAAGGTCCCTCTCCTCTTTTCCTGTCATGTTTCCAGCACTGACAGGCGCCCAGGTGCTCAGTGAAGTGGATGATGTTACAGGAAGCTGTGCCTGCATGCCAACCTCAGCCAATTACAACTTTGCTGTAATTAGGACAGCATTAATTACTTACAAGACGGATCGTACTAATCCCCCTAGAGTACTGCACGCTATGCTAATGAGCAGAAGACACAGTTGATGGGGATTTATGAGGATTTAAGTCATGAAAGCTTCATAATGATTCCATGTAGTGTCCCCACAGTACAGAAAGGAAGTAGAGTTGTAGTATTGTGCATTGTGCTTTCCAGTTGTAGCTTCTTTTAATTATTATCTTTTAAGTTATCTACTGCAGGGGGACCCAGTCAGGTTCTTGGAGAGCTACCCCTCTGGAGAGAGCTTATTGACAGACTTTATTGCTGGCAACATTCAGGGTTTGAATCCTCCAGGATGAAGGCTGGGCACCCCTGTCAAAAATCAATTATATTTTTTATGTACAGACTTTTCTGGAGGAATATTTTTTTAATTTATCAAAAATGTATTTGCTGTCGTCAGTTTAATTTGTTTGAGATTCAGAAGTATTTTCCAAAACAGAATACACACATGTAGCACTATTTAACTATTGTATTTTAACTTTTGAGAATAGCCTTATGACCACAAATTAACACACATTTTGTTATCATTGATTGGAACATTGCAAAAGCAAATCATCCACCTTTAACTTAAATGCATTTGAACACTAGTACTAATGGCATTTATTTGGGTGTTAAATCCCAAATCCCAGATCTAGGTTTCCTTTCATAGGTATTTAGTCAGGCCTCTTATTTATTCCCTAAACAACTACTGTTGTTACTGAAGCATGCAGTAAAACAGTGCTGTGGAAGTGCTGGTGACACCCACAGTATTCCCAGAAAAGTGTATTATGACAGAATGCATAGTGATAACAATATCACTCACCATAACTGTCTAGGACCATTTGGAGAGATAGAAGGGGAATGAAACCAGACAGAATTAGACTGCTGTGTTGGACATCTTTGAGCTTCAGCAAATGGCCCATGTCATTTCAGTGAGTTAATATTTGCAAACAGGCCGTGTACAAAGCCATTTTCTTCATACACACATATAGCCATCTTCGTCAGTTCTTGTGTACTCTGAGTTGGTGGCAGGACAGAAGTGCTGACCGCAGCAGCCAATTTCATAAACCAGTGCCAGAGTGCCTACAGGATGCTGGAACCCTCTGGAGCAGAGGTGTGGAGGCAGGGAGGCGTGCACTACCCCCTCCAGTGCTCCTGTCCTGGGGAAACAGATGTGCTGCTGTCAGACCTGGCTCAATGCCTAAAGCAGATTCTGCCCCAAGACAGCTGTCTGTTATGTAAGCAGAGAAGAGGGCCAGGCCAACATGGATATGCCCAGCTGCTTACAGGCCGCTTGACGTATGCATTCGCATTATTACACATCACAAAGACCGGAGCAGGAGGCTGATGCTGTTTAAATATATTTGTACATAATATGACATTCTCCTACGCCTAGATTAAACCTAACCATAGACTAAAAACAATTTCCAGTGCCAATTCACCATTGAGTATAATTTAAACCAAAACTATTTTTTTTCTCAAATTAAGTGCATTAATAGGAAGTTTGTGCTTCTTCGCTGCAGTAGCAGCCTCTACTCTTCTGGGAAGGCAGTACGCTAGTTGAAAAATTGCTATGAAGGTTTACTTGCATTCATACACTTAGGAGCTTTAGTGAGATCAGGTACTGATGTTGATGTTGGATGATTAGTTCTGGATCACAGATGCCACTCCAGCTCATCCCCAAGGTATTAGCTGAAGCGCCATCACTCCAGAGAACACAATTTCACTGTGCCAGAGCTCAAAACAGGCAGTATACACAGTTGGGTTGTAAATTATATTGCATTATTTTTTAAATAGAAAACTAAGGAGTTAGGAGAGGGTGTACTGAGTGAATAAAACATAAAAATGTGTACCTGCAAAGAAATTGGTACAATTATGTTTACTTGCTTGAAGTTCATTGGATATACCATTGAGGGTACCACCCCAGTGTTGTAAGGGGCATCACACTAGTGGCTCCTTTTTAGTTTTGACATGATTAAAGACTGAACAGCATTCGTCCAATAAACATACTTTACTTTTGTTAAGAAACATGACAGAGTTAAAAAACACTGATAGAGATACTGAAATAACAAAACACACAGAGACCCTTTGCAGGTGGTTAGTGGGTTCAGTTGCATTTTGCAGAACTTGGTGATATAGGTATTGAATATCAGTTTATGTGATATTTATATTATTTACAAATAATATAAACTGACCAGCTATAACATTAAGGCTGCTGACAGTTGAGGTATATAACATAGATTATATCGATCTGGTTAATGGATACCTGGTGAAGATGTGGCACTATAGAAGATGAATGCACTATAGAAAGAAGGCTGTTACTTTGACACGTGTGACCAAACAAAACAATGCTGCAAAGCCATGGACAACAGTGGAATAATACACCCATCACAGAGCAAAAATTGTTCAAAAATGGTTTGAGGAACATGACAAAGACTTCGATGACAAGGACCCCTAAATTTCCCAGATCTCTGTCCTTACAGGACTTAAAGGATCTGCTGCAAAAGTTTTGTGTTCTGTTGAAACACTTGGATTCTATAGAATTTGTACACAGTAAGGATTTCCTATTTGATGAGTAACTGAAAGAAAATACATTTGCTGTATTTGCCAGGGGTGCTGCACCTTCTGGAGCATGATGAGCAGTATGTGTTCACGCTGCCCTGCGCCTACGCCCGCTCCATCCTCACTGTGCCTTGGGTGGAGCTGGGCGGAAAAGTCTCCATCTGCTGTGCTAAGAGTGGCTACTCAGCTACTGTTACCTTTCACACCAAACCTTTCTATGGAGGAAAAGTGCACAGGTGAGTATAGTCACAAACACTTTGTCCCCCATTTATTTTGTGAATTTACTGCTCAGTGTAAGGTAGTATTTGAAAGCTGAGCATACAAATCAGCAGTCTCATACATACTGTTGGTAACAAATAATTAGTGTGTTGAAAATTTTAATATACTGCTTTTTTTCCCCCAGAGTTTCCCAGGTTTGCTTCTTACATTTTACACATGAGGCTGATGCCACTTAAAAGTAATAAAAGCTTACAGCCCACATGTTAACATGATGCTGGATACTTCAGTCATCACACACTTGCTTCAAATCACATTGTTCCATCTACTGTTATCTGTACAAATGGACAAAACTTATAGATAACTACTGTTCATAACTAGGCAATATACATTTGTTCAGGCGTTTTTATATGTTTATACTTTCTGTGTATAAAACCACTTCACATTAACATATAATATCTTTCAACTTTGACTTTGAACAAAACACATAGTTAGGGTAAGGGGAAGGTATTAAGACAAAATAATGTATACATAAAGGTTAATTCACTTAGTGTCATTACAAAAGACTTTCACACAACATGTAGTAATCAGGGTGAAGGTGAAGGAAGTTCTGAGAGACATTCTTAAACGATATCACTCCCTGTTATAGTTTTTGAATAATTACACAGCTCAACAAAAAAAACTGTAATCATCAGAAACTACAACACACTTTTGTAAACCAGTTTTTCATGCTGATTTCAGATCTGCTTTTACAGTTACATCAGCTTTTGAATTATGAGTAATATTAGATTTACTATAGACTTGCATGCGGTTTTTATTAAACCGCAGGCACCAATCAAGTAAATGTTTTCAGTGCAAAGTCAGACAGGCGACACTGTGGCATAGATATCATGATCTGCGTCAGCCAAAAACACTCGACATATGATTATTATACGCTAATTATACCAACTATCATGCAATATATAACTATAGCTTCGTCAAAAAAAAAAAATGCTGATGAAAAACTTAACACAGATATTTGAAATCATCATGAAAAACACTACAAAACCCACATAACCTCATCTCTGATGATTTTGGCCTGTTGACCTGTGTTATTTTAATAATTTGCAACTGGAAAGGTAATGGAACTACAGTTAGTCATGTCTGGGTAGGTGCACCACAGAAAATAAAGAGTGTTAAGAAAGGTAAGCAAGAAGTCAGCAGTCACTTGCAGGACAACCTGAATGCATCAGGGACAACAGTTACACAGAAAGCAATAAGTAGTAAAATACACTGTAGTCATTTCAGTTCGTTCTCACACAAAACTGTTCTCTAAACTCTAAATATGTTTTTATGCATATGAATATAAACTTGTTTATTCACATATTTATGTCCAGACTCAAAGATCGGCATATGTGTAAATGTAAAGTGCATTTATACACTGAAAATATATCAAATTAAACTATAGATCAACTGCACTAAAGCAGGTTTGTTTTTAAGTGTGTAGTTTAAATGGCCAAGTAAAATATTCAGTAAGTTGTTATCTGCATTAGCCTCACTGCACCAATGCAAAACTAAAAAGTCACAGTTCATCCAAACTTCGTTACTTTCTTCTCATTTAGCTTCATGTCACACTGTGCTGCCTTCAACAGGGTGACAGCTGAGGTCAAGCACAACCCCACCAGCACCATTGTGTGTAAGGCCCAAGGGGAGTGGAATGGTACCCTGGAGTTTACCTACAGCAGTGGAGAAACCAAAGTGATTGACACAGCCAAACTGCCAGTCATTAAGAAGAAGATCCGCCCCCTGGAAAAACAGGGCCCGTATGAGTCAAGGTAAGCTAGAATACAGAACCGACTACATACGTGTCACCACAAGTCAAAAGCCGTTTACAAACTCAAGATTAATAGTTTGTATTAAATCTCTGAATATAGATCATACCGCTGTCACTGAAAAGCCGCTACATTGCATAATAATAATTATTATTTTGGGAGGAATAGGTGTCTTGATTAAAGGATGCAGGACCTGGAAACTAAAAAAGACTAGCACTGTGCATTTTAACTGAATATACTGTGCCTATCTCTGCTGCCAGTGAGTCTCTTATGCAGCATGGGTACCGTCACACCACTCTTTCTCTCTGGAGTGTTCACTTAATAACCCTAATGCTGCTTATTGCAGGGAGAAAAACAGACCCATGGCTGGACAAATAGGTGGAGCAGAGGCACATCAGAGTAGTGTAATACCATCAGACTGGCATTAGCATTGCAGCCTAATGCAATCAAAAGAGGATACAGAGGCACTAAGCACTAAGCTGGTTTGTGCAGGGAGAGAGCGATTTAGAAAGTCTAAATTTCCATTCTGCTTTCCATTCCTCTCCACCCCTGCCATGGCACACAACAAAGACATGAGCTGAATGGAGCTGCTCCTAATGCACAGACTTTCTGTATTGATTAGGGCCTGTGAACAGACTTTCAGAAATGTGCCCTTCTAATGACGGTGTAAGCCACAGGAGGCTGTGCATTACAGTTTAGATAACAGCATGATACAATGTCTGAAACTACAAATGCAAGTCTGATATACACTACATATCAGAAATTTGCGCCCACACTCTGATTTTTTACAAATAAACAATACACTGCTGTTTCAAAATTCTATTACAAGAAAACACTGGAAAAATTTAAAGCAAGTCTAAGCAAAATAAGTGTTAACGATACGATTTTTCAACAAGACACATTTTCCTCTGGTTTACATATCATTGGACAAAATTGTATTCCTCAACAAGATAATGATCCCGAACATTTTTCAAAATTGTGCAAAAAAGATATCCAGTCTGAAGAAAAGCATTTTTTGAGAATAATATCATGCTTTACCAGTCTCCCCAGATCTTTCTCCCATTTAGCTGGCATTGGACGCTTGAAAGGGGTGCTGGGAGGGTTTGGACACAAGTTATTTCCAAAAAATTGCTGAAAAGGACTCTGCAAATTTGTGCTATTGTGATCAAGGCAAGGAGTGGCTATTCTGATGAAGCTTGTCCATATGACTTTGCATCCATTCAGTTGCACTTACAGTGTATATTCTTGCATTACACTTTATACACATTTTAAGTATTTCTAATGTTTTCTTGTTTTAAAAAGAGCAGTGTATTATTTATCTAAGAGAGGCCCCAAACCGCTGACCTGTAGTGTATATAGGTAAAAAGCTTCAGTAGCTACATTAGCTTTGTGTGTTCTTGAGATCTTAAGAAGTACAAAAATCAAACAAGAGCTACAGAAAGTGAGTTGGGCATTGTTTTAGCAGTGCTTATGAGAGGCCTCTGTGTGTGTGTGTGTGTGTGTATACACACATAGTGGTATATTGATGTTACTTTTAGGAATACAGCAGTTTGACTGTTTGCGTAACTGTAAAAGCAAGATGTTCACTGAATATTAACGTAAAAGCTGACAACATGCAACAGAAACATTACTGTCGATATTTTACTGTTCTTTGTGAAGGATTTGTCAGCTAGCACTAACACTGGTGCTTAAAGATAAAATTAAATTCATGGCACAGACATTTCTCATAGCACTTCCCAATGATATTTTGCAAAAAGTATTACTCTGTGTTGCCTCCAGCTGGGTGCCAGCTCATAAAGCAGCCAGGTTGTTGAAAGGTTGTGGTTAGGCCCAATGCAAAGCAATATCAAACCTGTTTAACTGTGAAAAATCACAGTTTAATATGCTTTTATGAAATTGTCTTTATTTTGTAAAGTTGTGAGTGTGTCCATGTTGAGAGAGATCTATTATGAGACTAAAAACAAACTGTTGTTTGTCAGGCAGATATAAGTGGTGGTTTTGTAATGCATTGTTTTTAATCTAGTTAAAAATGCATTGATGGTGACGTTGGGGTGAATCCTCCCTTCTTCACTTTAGTTAACAAGATGCCCTCCAAATGTAGATGAATGTGAACATATGCCATACCCTTATTCTGCCATGTGGTGGTGACTGGCAGGCGGCTGTGGCAGCACGTGACTGCAGCGCTGAAGGCAGGAGACATTGACGTGGCCACAGAGCACAAGCACCAGCTGGAGGAGAGACAGCGCAGTGAGGAGAAGCAAAGAGCGGCCACTAATACTCCCTGGAAACCCAAGTACTTCATCAAAGAGGTGAGACATCATGATACCATGTGGGAACTCCTTTACAAAACCGTCTCACCGAGTCTTGCCTCTTGCATGTGGTCTGGGGTCCAGAGAGTGAATACAGGACTTTAGAAGCATTAATAATCGCTGAATAAGGAAAGCATACATGTCAACGCAGCACTATTATTTATTCCCATCTCCCAGTGGAACATTTGTACTACTATCCATTTAACAGAACACATCTAACACATTAGGAAATAGGAAAAAGTTTCCACTGCATCAAACTGCGCACTCATTAAGGACTAAGCTTATAATATTCTAAGTAAAACCTCAAAATAAATTAGCCTTTTCTTCGCTAGCAAACTAATTATGAATAATTGATATTCCAAAAACTCTGT
The DNA here is from genome assembly GCA_037974485.1 of Hemigrammopetersius urotaenia. NCBI lineage: Eukaryota > Metazoa > Chordata > Actinopteri > Characiformes > Alestidae > Hemigrammopetersius > Hemigrammopetersius urotaenia. The sequence goes on along the minus strand of JBBPDC010000007.1, from coordinate 15,782,634 downwards.
GTGCAGGGAGAAGGCTGGGTGTACCACAATCCTCTGTGGAAGACAAACTGCTGAGGGAAAATGAGCTATAAGCTAGCTGTCAGTCACAAAGGCCAGCCCACAAAGAGGCGGAGCACCAGGCGAAGAGCGCTGGCCAGCCAACGGAACGAGAGGAGCCAGACCATATCTCTGACATCAAACAGAGAGTCAAAGGTGCCAAATTACGAAGGACAAAAATCAAACCCGAGAGTGGAGTTTCCTACCCCAGCAACTACCCAAAGACTCAAGAGTGGAGTAACCCAGCTCTGCAGCCACCAAAAGACCTGCCGGCCTGACAGGTGCTCAAGGATATATACTTCGCTCCCTGCTACTGGAAGAATTGAACTGTGGAAGCCAGACATTACATTGGGAAACCACTTTGCATTCCTTCTTTCCATCTAAATTAGGAGGGGGGCAAGTCCTTATCAGTAGCTTCACAGGTTTTAACTTCAGAATATGGCTAAAAAGCGCTGGTAGACCTGCCACTAGATAAAAGATGTCAGATCACCAAGCGTTCCAGTCCGGCAGTGAGATTTACAGTGCCAATGGTTTAGAGTAGAAGAGATTGCTCTTGTAGCTCAAAGTAAATGCACATATGCTGACGAGCCACTTCATTTCAGCTTCACTTTCTATGCAGGTGAACTTTGTAGTTTACATTTTAAAAACTGTAGTTTGTTAGCTCCCTTTACACTGTTCATCAGTGGTCCTGACACCACACACGACCATCAGTGGCAGATATTATTAGGGTAGTGGGTCATTCTCAGGACAGCAGTGACATCAACATGGGAAAGACACTGGTGTGGTGTTGTGCTGCACAGTGTGGGTCACATGCAGGTGTGCTGCAGGACTTTATAAACACTGTGTCCATGTATATTCCGTTCTCAGGCACCTCATACCTGTTGGTCCACATCGTTGATATAAAGTTGGTGATGGTTCATCTGATGATGCCGTTAGTGTTAGCCATCCTCAGGTCCTTGAACAGTTACTGTTGGCTGGATATTTTTGGTTGGACTACTCTCAGCCCTGATGCGACACTGACCCTGCTCCATGATCTACTTTGTGCAGCACACACTGTCACTACCATGTCACTTTTACTGTTGTGTTGAGGATGATCTACCACCTAAATTCCAACTAATTATGTGGAGAAACAGTCAAATTGTAAACTACAAAGTACACCTTCATGGTAAGTGGAGGTTTACTGAATAAAGTGGCTTGGTGTGTACAGTACGTCTGGTCCACAATCTGAAAGAATCAGTAGTTTCCCGATTTAATTTAATGCACCTGATTCTGTGGTAAACTCCCTCAGTCCCAGGTGACGTGTGCCTCAGCCGAGATCTGGGAGCCAAGAGAAGAAGAATGATTATACTGGTGTAATTCAATGACTAGTGAAAGCCATTATATAAAAGAGCATTTGAGTCTAGACTTGTCTGAAACTTCCTCTGCCCCAGGGATAGATGTTCATGAGCTCAAGCCAAGAAAAACTGGAAAATGAATCAGGGAAGTCTTCTGTCCCACTTCCACAGCCTCTAACATGCACTGTAAGAAAATTCTTCTGTGATTTCCAAGAATGATGATTTTCCATATGTTCTTAAACTGGCTACTGCACATTATTCTACAAACTGTTTTATTCTTTTATAAACTGGTATGAATATACCCCTCCCTTATTTTTCAGTCACAGGCCCTGGTAAGTGCTGAGCACTGTGTTTTCACCATTTTTGCAGTAAGCAAACAATTACAGCATTTGAAGGCAAGCCTGTTAGTACCACAAGTTAAAGTTCATTGGACATTATATTGTTGCAAAGGTTTGTCTAGATATTAACAGTTTTTCAGCCAAATGTGTTTTGTATAAACTCAATGTTTGTATATCATAATGCACATGTTGCTGACTTAGTATAGTGTTATTCAGTTTAAAGCACCAGGGATTGACTGACATGAGGGTCTGCTGAAGTTAAAGATTCCCGGTGACTTCTGTGGATCTAGGAGACGATCCTTTTAATCTGTATCCTAGTTAATTGTAGATTACCTGATGTTGTTACACCTTCAACTGTTCAAGTTATTCTGTGTATAGATTGTAAAGTTGAGAGCAGTCATATTTAGATTTGATATGGGAGGCAGAAGTGTTTACAGGCCTTACGTGAATGAAGAAGCACTTTTGCACGTTTCTTACGAGAGCGCCGCATCAAGGCACGTTCTATAGAGTAGTATAGTTCTGTTGTCGGCTTCCAGATGTGAAACCTGCGGTCCGGTCCACGAGAGTGAGAAGTGATGTACAGCATCGTAATGTAATCGAAGCTTAGACCAAACACTTTGACCGTCAGTGTGTAAAAAGAAAAAGCTATGCAACCCGTGAACATGTTAATTTCACTGTATACAAGCAGGGAGAGGACTCTCCCACACTACAGTATGTGTTGGTTAAAATAAAGCGAGACTATAAGAACTCCTCCTGTATATTTTCCACCCACTGGTGATTAAACTAAAGACGACTGAAATGAATGCTCTCAAAGTAGAGTATGTGAAAGATTGCGCTCGGATGGTCAGAAAGACAAAAATCTATGTAGTTTTTTTTTTTAACGAGGACTCATCAGGGGCCGAGTCAGTTAGTTACACCTACCATTTATAAAATGCTGCATAAATAGTACAAATGCTAACCTTCGAATGTAGAACCATTGGAATTTAACAGAAACATTTAAAAGAAATATATCAACCTATGGTGCCACCTAGAGGACACAACTGCTTACTTGTATTAAAGCGCCACAACATAGAAAAACATTAGTACCTTTCCTTAATTCCTTCACTCTTTAAAAAAAAAAAAAAGACAATTCATCGACTTTTTCATAATTCATTTAGTCTTTAGAATCCTACAGTGAATGGAGTGAGAGCTCAGAATCTCTCTTTTGTAAAGGTGGTAACATGGAGCCATTGGGGAATGAGAATTTTACTTAACACATTTATAATTTTTATTATGATGAGACTGCCATGGATCGTTAAACTGAATAAAGAGTTGGTCGGGGTAGTAAACAAATGGAAAGTTTCAAAAGAAAAAGTGCAAACATGGTCCGCAGAGATAAGGCAGAACCTTTCATTTACTCTTTTAATCACAAAGGCATTGCTCATTCTGACAGTAGCATCCTTTCTTACTTTTTTTTTTTTTACAATTCATGGAAAAAGCCCCAATTTCAACAGATTATTTTTTGTTTCATTTCTTGAGGAGATGCTGCCCTTTTTAAAACTTCAGTTTTGTTCTTATAAATAAATACCTTTAGCGTCCATTACGTACGAAATAGATATGATGTTCAGCAAATGGCTGTATATGAGTCAGCATCGTCCTCAAATGAATTTAACCTCCTTCTCAAATCACACAAAAGAGATGAAGCAAAAGCAGTGCACTGAGGAAAGGGGGGGGAGTGAGAGAGAAACAAAACATGGAGCTCAAATCGAGATGAGAAGAGTGAGGACCATTACTGTGACCGTCCACTAGAAGCAGAAGAGGGAAATTAAACGAGGAGATGCAAATGTGTTATGCTAAACAGGAGAAGAAAATAGAATAAAACAAAAATAAAAAAACAACCTTGTCACTAAGTATACGCACTCTTCACCCGCATGCTACTCAGTAGTGGATCCACTTGAAGGTGATCTAAGCCAAAGTGCATTCAGGCTAGTAAGTAATGCAGCATTTTATAAAACCCTACAACTAGCATGAGCCTCACTTGTTCCTGCAGGCAAAGTGAGGGTTTTTAGAAGAAGAAAAAATGGGGGGAAAGATTCTTGTAAGGCCCAACACAGCAGACAAAGAAGGAGAGAACATCCTTTATCCAACAGTCTATCTACAGCATTCACTTCACCTGGGGCACGGCTGAAACCAAGCAGCAGAGCCACTGGACAAGAGAAAAAAGAAAAACAAAAAAACAAACACACTTCCGTTTTTGAATTATTGCATAAACTTCTCATAACCAATGGAAAAACAAAACTATATTTAAAATTACCACAATATTTAAACATCAGTAATAAAGCAGTCTTTTGCAATGCCTGCTGTGTTGAGATATTCACATTCAAGTGACAATGGCCTCACTGCATTCTGTGAAATAGGCAGGAGGGTGTTTGGCCCTCTCTGTACTGCAGACCACTCCATAAGCCCTCATACTCCACAGCTTTTATTTATTTTTTTTATATCAAAAGTAACAAGTTAGCACAGGCTCTGAATAAATGAACAAAAAAAAGAAACAAAAAACAAACTAACAAAAAAAAAAAACAAAACAGCGGGATCTCTTTGGTGCTACTGCTCCGAGGTTCACTCAGCTTAAATCACTTCAATTTTATATTACTGTTATGGTGGATTAGGTTAGACTGTACCACAAAAAAGGGGGTGGCATCTTGATGGCTTGGACAGCTGAACTGCCTTACCAACACATTCAAGTACAAAAGAAAAAATACCAAAAAAAAAAGTCCAAGAATCAGATTAAAATCGACAGAGATCCCTGTCCAGGCCCTCTCCTCCAACTCCCTCAGTCAGATCACACAGTCGGTCATGGCAATCACAGCATCAAAGCTTCCGATCAAATACTTTCAAGGTGGTCCAACGCCAGACGACTTGTTTGCTCTTCTTCTTGATTTGTTGGATTACTGGTTGCATTTGTCATTGTCTTTTTTGCCTCATTTGCCATTTTCACCTTTTCCGTTTAATAACTAAACTGATTTTTTATTCAGTTTCTTGCCTTTTTTCAGCACTAGTTTGTTTTTAACGTATCCCCGCTTCCTCTTGGCCGTCTAAAGAGAGAAGAAAGAAAAAAACACTAAAAACCCTGAAGTGTTGATGCTTTAAAATAAAAAAAAATTGAAAAAAAAACCCAATTGCTATGGTATTTAAAAATAGCAGTGGATTCCAGGAAAACGCACCTTTTTTGAGGTGTACTTCTGTTTGGCGGCAATGTTGCGGAGCTTGTGGTCCAGAGCCTGCCGGTTCTCCTGCTTCTTCACTCTGTAGATGCGCACCAGCCAGTGCTCAGAGGTGAACGCCTCCTCCAGGTGCTTCAAACGAATGTCCTTGTTCCCAATCTCTGCATTCCGCGTACGGTCAAAGCCAGGTGGGGTGCGGAAGTCTAGCTGTGGACGAGATTCAGCATGTTAGTGAGTCTAGCACACAGACTACAAAAATAAGACAACACATCTGTTTTAAATAAGGATTATAATGACAAAAGAAGACAATTACCTGCATCTCTCCAAAGCGGTAGTAAGACATCTTATACATTAGGCAGTTAAGCAGGGTGGGAGAGCCAGCCTTATCTACTCTGAATTCTCCCTGAGGAGTGAAGTAGTCACTCTCCTGGGGAAAAGAAAGAAGAAAAACACACTTCTGTAAGGGGCAGCAGTTCACTAATAAAATTTAAATCTAATTATATTTAGAGAGAGGAAACATTTAGGATTTAAAGTAATACATGTATGCTTACAACGCTTAACATTTAAACATAAATGTAAACCTTCAAACCTACCCGGATGTCTTTAGGATGCTCTCCCTCTGCAATGCGCACCATCCACAGGAACTTGTTGATGTCATCTCCTGAGTACCCAATTACTCCGCCAAAAATGATAAGGACATAATCCACATCTAGGGACTTCATAATCTCATATGCTGCACTCTCATTGGAAGACATGGCCTTGCCCACCTGCATGATGAAAGAATTGCAGAAATGAACACTACTGTCCACAAGATGGCACTAGAGACATGGCTGATATTCCACACACCTGCTAGACAGAACTGAATGTTCAAACAGTAATTTCCTTGGTTTAAGTGCTTTTCTATTAGAAAATGTCTTTCTGTTGCATTTAGCTTCATCCATGGAATTTGAACTTTATTAGACAATGCAAAATCTTCCCTGATTATCATTCATGTTTTTCTGTGCACCAGCACACCCACACATTAATGCACAGATCAATGATTACACAACCTTAAGTATCACAGGATTTCAGACACCATTGGTTTGATAATTTCTGCTTATTGCACAAAACGTATCACAGCAAGGCAGACAGGATTTGTTCATTAAGTCATATTTTTCAGCTCGAGTGTTCTGATTTCAAGATACCAAAAAAAAACAAAAAAAAACAAAAAAAACCACTTTGCATGTACACACTAATCACAAATTCATATGGGTTGTGGTATTAGCAACACACTAACTAGGGAAATGGTAGCCCAAACTGGTCAAACGGGTCCAGATGCCCCATTTTAATCCCTATTTGAACCCACTTGGAAATCTAATTCATTGTGCCATTTTGCCATAAAGACTGTAGAAAATATTTCCTGCAAGTTGAAAAACCACTGTAAACTAAGTTATTGTGATTGGGTGTTATGGGTCTCCTCACCAGTGCTATGTGGCTGTTGTTCCATGTGTTGTTGTCCACTAGTGTAGTTCTATTAGCCATGCCTGCTATCTGATAGCCGTAGTCCCACCAAGACATGACCCTTGCGTGTTCATCTGTGTTCTGCCTCAGCCAGTAATACGCCTCACGGAAGTCATCAAGAATGTTCCTCGACCTGGTCAGGACAAACCAAAATAGGTTACAAGAGAACATGTATACTTCAGCCTATATTTAAGTTGCACTGGCATGTGTGCATTCCACTGAGTGTGACTGTAGATTATGTGTTATGGGACTCTTACTTACCCGTCATGGTTATATGATGCCAGAACCACACTGGGGCTGGAATAGGCGTTGCTGGTAACCCAGGTGCAGTGAACAGCAAACATCATCAGTAACATCAGCATCAACATGGTCACTATGCTCTTAATGTTGGGCCCAAGGCCTTCTTCTGGTCTGTCCTGCTCGGACACATGCTTGCGCACTTTCCCTGCCTGCAAAAAGCGCACAAACAGTCATGCCTGGGAAACGGTCACATGATTTATTGTTTGCTGGCACAGTTATCGATATGAAGTGATAAATGAGAAAATGTGATTTTCTCTAAGGAATAACAAAAAACTGTAGTTATAGTCTATTTGTGGCCTGCGCAATAAACTATACAAGTGGTCAGTCTGATAGTAAGGTTCTGAGAGTCATGTGCAGAGTGGAGAGAGTTAATATTCAGCAAAGCTACAGAAAAGGAAATAAAGGCCTTTTACATGACTCATCTAATATGAGACTTGAAAGCTCTTTCCAGTCATCTATAAAACTTAGGAATTATGAGGAAGTAACTATTAGCAGCTGGCATCCCTTCACATGTTGTCTACTACATGAAAAGTAAAAGAATTCAGAGATTTGGATCTGCTACAAGGCATTCATTACTAGGATATAATTTGCCACATCTGTATTCAATATTCCATTCCATCCCTACTGGAAATATGCTGACGTCTAAAGTGAGATGCAGCATGGAAGGACTGAGATCTACCTTGTCATAGAGGTTTCCTGAGTTCCTCTTGTCATCTTCGTCGCTGCTGTCTTCAGCAGGTGGGTTCTCTCGCTTCATGTCGTCTCCCAGGTAGTGCTCAAACACGCTGGAGAAAGCAATGGCTGACAGCATGCACACCACTGGGGTCAAGGTCAGCATGAGACGCACCATCACGCCTGCAAAGTACACCGCACTGATGGCGTACAGAGCCACTAGAGGGGAGCAAAGAACAAAGTTCTGAAATAGTGAGATAAGCTTAATATGCAGTGTCTGTTGATCCTCCTGGCAAAAAAATATAACCAGCAGCATTCCTTAATTTAGATTTTGCATCATTATTTGGCAAAAGTATGACAGGATAAAACTTGCTCGGAATTGCACAGAAAATGCACCCTAATTGAAATTTGAATAGACTTTGAGAGAGCTGTCAGGACACAATCTGCTCTAGGGTCAAAACAACAGACAGGGCCGAAATGTTTTTGCTGTGTTAGGCCCTGTTCCCTGTCTGCTGATGCAATGGCCAGCAAGTAAAGGGTCTGAATAAAAACAGGTAAACAGATCGGACCAATATGGTGAGCGTAGAGTTTACAAACCCTCTGAATACTGAATTTAGAACTGCAGGAGATTTAGCTACAATTATTCTGCTGAACTGCTTGTTTGTGCAAAAGGGCAAGAAGGCATGGCAGGAAGATGGTAGGAAAAGCCCTCACCAAAAACCCGTTCATCATTGATGTTCTTGATGCAGAACCAAAGTCCTGCAGGAAAAGTGCACACTAGGATGTGCAGGTCGAAAAAGAAGGACACCCAGGTGGTGGGCTGGTGTTCCGATACAGAGGCGATGATGGGAATGTGAATCTTGGCATATCTGAAGCATTGAGAGACAGAAAGAGAGAATAAATCTGGATTATATAAATCACTAATATATAGGGTCAAAATAAACAATGCTGGACAACATTTTAGCCTTTATCCTTAATTAAAAAGCAGCAAAATCATACTTGAAAAATAAACAAAAATAAACAAAGTTGAGTATTTCAACCTCAAACTGCCATAACATCAAACACTTCTCTGGGAGAGGAGTGGAAACCTAGCCTAAGGAGCCAAGTAAATTCATTGTGTGAAATTTAGATTTGTGACAAGATGTCTAATAGAGAGAAGGGAGAAAAAATGTCATTGTTGAATTGACCAGTCCTGTTCTCCCTCAGTGGCATTCGCCACATCCAATGGTTAGCAGAAGCACAAGACAATGCCGTTCTCACTTTGGGCGAGTGTCATTCTGATCATTATCTCCTGGCATGACCTATCTTTCTCCTCCGACTGCAGTGCAGAAGGCTGATTCTGCACAGCGAGGCTTCGACAGCATGGCCCATACCTCCCTCACCCCTGCAGTGCTGCATAGTTACACATTAATGAATTTGACATTGCCAGGACAAAAAGGACTTCAGTCAGGCATTTTTTCTAAAGTTTTATAAATAATAATGATATTCTAAATGAAAAGAAAAGAATGGTAAACCAGTTAAGTCCAGTTAGGTTGTAGATCACAGACAGACAACTTTAATTACAAATCGAATGAAAACCTAAATCTCCACCATGATACTGGCCTGTGCACTCCCGATAGTGCCCCAAAACATACATGAGACAACCCAAATGTGTGTGAGTATCTTGGCCAAATGTTTTTGAGAAAGTTCTGATGAACCTGACATTCAAATAATTTGAATAAATAATTTGACAATACAATCCAGTAAAAATGAACCACAACATTAAAGAGGTTTATAACATAACTGCAGCGCAGTGACAGTGAAACAGGTGAACTGGAGTGCACTTACCCTGTGTCCCACAGCGAGTAAAAGCGGCCACTCCAAGGTGCAATGTAGCCTGAAAACCCAAACCACAACAGGAAGATAAAACACTTAAACAACAAACAGTGCAACACCTATCCCCTTAGCAGCATCTAAGAAGCTGAAGAGCTTGGATTCCTTCCAACAAGCTAATACCACACCTATATCCAGTGTTCTTTCAATTAATTTTCACTGCAAAGCTGCAATCATTGTAAATGCAACACAAGGAAGAAAAAAAAACTGCCCTAATGAGATCTCGGAGGCTTGTTGCAGGCGTGATTAATGAATGGCTAGTGGAGTTGAGGAAAAGAAGTGCTATGTGTACACATGTAGAGGGAGCAATGCTGAGAGAACAAGATCAAACAGTCCCCTTGTATGTAGGTTAAGAATAACTGGCGATAACTCAGATGAAGTAGGTCTTCTGTATGAACACGTGCATGCCCTATGGTGGATTATCAGAGGCTGGGGGACAGAGGCACAAGGAAGACATGTTCTGTGTAAAGGCTATGTTGCTGTGGTGCCACAGTTGCTGCCGTCTCACCTGTGTAGGTCAGATAAATGACCGTAAGGAAGACCACCCCAGCAGCCAAAGATACTCCAAGGAAAAAAAGAGTCTGGAACTCCTGCTTTGTCAGCCTGTCCTTGAGATACTGCAAGAAAGCATAGGCCTGCAGCAGTGCAAACACACCTGCAAAGACAAGCACACACACATGGGTCAGTAGCCCCAGGTGTGAAAAGGAACTATTGGTTGTCCTCTTTTGCTGATCTTAGATCTTTCCTCCGCTCCATAAAATATTGAAACGTGGACGGGCAAAAAAAGTGTGGAAGGGCAACTTCTAGTAGCCTGGCAAGAGCTTTCGAGAGAACTTGTCTTACCTGCTGCAGCCATGTGCTCACTTGTCCTTATAGGCTGGAAGCCCACGAATGGGATTTGCATGGACAGAACCAGGCCCACAATGTAAAATGTGCTGTACGCTGTAAGATTTAAAAAAAAAAAAAAAACAATAAAAGGTTAAACAAACACATACAGAATTGCAAAACCTCTCAGTAACTTATTGACAGAGTGGCTAAGCAAGGTTATTCATCCCATTCCAATTTAGAGCTTGATTTCCATTTTAATGTAAAATGGGGGAAGGAAGCAGCAGTGAGCGGAGCAAATGAGTGAGCCAAGCAGTCTCTGTGCAGGGAGGCAGGGCCTAAGCACATTCTGAATCTTCTATAAACTGAACTGCAGTGCTCCCAACAGAGTCAGGGCTCAGGAAGAGAGAGGGGGGGGAAGCATCAGTACGAGACTCAAATGCAAATATATTCTAAAATCTCCCAAATTATGTTCACATGCCTCAGCCCTATTTGAAGAGGAGTAGTGTCACAGGCCATATTTCAATCAGTGGTCTTCATTACTGCTGCAAAAACTCGTTCAATCACAGCACCCATTCCAATTTCATGATATGAAACTCAATAATTTGCACAAAGGACAACTTGAAAAAGGAAAAAGAAAATGTTTTATATAAATGTAGTCCAGACATAGCAAATCTTCATTGCACATTTCATTGTGACAGAATGAAGTCTTGACGAAAAGTAAGAAGAATAACATCCATCAATAAGCTAACATACGACATGATAATTTAACATGCGGCACTAGGCTTGGGTGCTGACAGAACACCAAGAGACACAAAGAAACCGCTGGTGGATGAAACAGTCAGTCAGCAAAAATAAACAAAACCAAGTATCCAGTGCTGAGCAGGGTGAGGAGATTGGAAGGGTGGAAATGGGGAACAGAGTGGAGCTATGGGTTCTCCTGGTGTTAGCATTTGATTTAATTCCAGTTAAATTTAAATCTCAAGACCATTTTCACCCCTACAAATGCTACAATGATCCCACCTTCCACAAACCCAAACAGAAGCTCTTAGCTGTGACATTCCTGCTTCAAGAAGCTATTCAATGCCATTCCAAAGCAAACTGAAGCTAAAGGGAAGTCTCACATTCCCCTGGTGTTGCCAATCTCTAGCCGAATACTAAAAGCACATTTGACTATTCTCATCCATAGATGGTCACTAAACGTCACATTTGAATTTTGTTACAGCTTTTTGAATGGATAAATGTTATTTCTTTTAGTAATGCATGAAAATATGATTTTCACCACATCAATGCAGGCTTTACATGAACTGAGCAAAGCCAACTCCTAGACTCCCAGTCACAGATGCTATGGAATCACTAACCTCTGTAGATAAAGATCTGACTGTATTTTATAAAAGAAACAGTAACATTAATTCACACCGATTTATTACACTAAGGAGTTTTTGCCCTTTGCCCAGATTGTTTCTCATACTGTCCAAAAGCAAAGTTATCATAAGCACCTTTGGAATATCTGCTGAACCAAGATCTTACCGGTCTAATCCATTAGCTAGACGAACAGCAGAGCTGTGTGATTGATGCCCCACAGGGAGCTGGATGTAGCACCTGTGTTGTGGGACCCAGCCTTTCACAGAGCAGTTCTGAATGAAACTAATGCCCAGCATCCATCACAGGGCCCATTTCCAGCTGCAGCAGCTGAGCCAGTGCACCAAGGAGCCTCGAGGAGAGGACTAATAAAAGTCTTAACAGAATTAGCAGCAAGGAGCACTGGGTCCTGCTCCTCAATCAGAAAAATGCTGCAGGGCTCACACACATTCACACAGCCTTCAATTTGTCGTTTAAATCAAACCCATGCAATCTATCAAAAATGAAAAAAATGGAGAAAAAGGGGCTTAAAGCCGATGCTTTGCTCTTCAAAAAAAGCTTCTGTACCTCAACTGATGGGAGGGTGATGTCAAAGCTCAAAGCTAATTATTCACTCTACCACAGGCCCTACTTGAGACAATTAGGTTGTGATTTACTGGTAAAGTCTATGTAAGGATGTGGATTAGGGGGCTTTGTTTTCCACATGAAAGCTTCAGCAGGCCTCAGATCAACCAGAGTTTATCTGATTGGTTGTGAGAGGCAGAGAGGAGTAGGTGGAATATATTTGCCATTAAAGAGCGCCATCTCCGCTAAACATGGCTGTCCCTGCTGGGCAGACCCCAGTGAAACACAAAATGCAGCAGTGATCAAGCAACAGTGCATGGCGAACAACTCAAGGCCCAGTGCTCCATATTTACAGGTGTGCTTATGAAAGTTCATGCTGTGAAACTAAATAAAGAGAGCAAGGTAAGGATTCCCATTACTGGAGAGAAGACTGAAGTCTAAAACCAGTGTTTGTATGAGGGGAGTGTAGGCGGTAGTGCCTCATAAAGGGCAAACAAAAACACACATGCACTCACAGAGGGCACTGACTCACCAATATAAAGCCTCCTGCTGAAACGCTGCATGAGAAGCAGCACAAACACATGTAGAGGGATCAGGTTGATGATAAAGACATAGCCACCCCATGCGGACACCTGAAACACACACAAATAAAAGCATGAAACACATATGCACAAAAATCAATTATAAGATAGCACAGCTACTCTTTAAACCTAGAGCCTGCAGGTTTCCTGAAGGTTCTCCAGGCTGAGAAGAAAGCCTGTTCTGAAAATGAAGGCCCAGGTTGTTATTCTGTCATGAACATGTTTAGAAAGCTAGAGAGGGAGGACTGGGGTAGAACACCACTATTAACCAGCGCAGTCCGTCTCCTGAGGGAAAGCTCTTAGGGCTCAAACGGCTCATGTTCATTAATGCCACCAGTCTGTGTTGCCCTCCTGAGTCCCGTGTGATGGATGGTGCCATTTGCTCATTTATTTACTTTACATATTTTCTTAATGAGATCAGAGAACACACACACACACCAACCACCTGAGCAATTAGACAATTATAAGTTACAATACCCAACTCAGTCATGTAATGCTCAAAACCCCCAACGCATTCTTGCAAAGACTCAAGCATACACAATTTCATACTAGTGTGAGCAAGAAGCATTTCTTTTTATCTCTCTTCCATAATGAAGTAATGAAATGCACTGAGGACTGGAGAACCACATGGTATGCCAAATTAAAGAAAATAACACTTCAGGAGAACATATAGATAGCATAACACTTACCATATAGAAGTAAGACAGGCAACAGCCGATGGCCCAGAAAACAGAGCCTGTCTTAACAGACTTCACCTGAAAGAGACAGCGCTAGGTTAACTAATACAATGACAAGTGATTAAGATAACTGACACTTCCTTTCTAATGGTGACTGACAGACAATAGTACACTGTAATAGCACCAGAAGGTAACAATTTATTAGTCCACCTGAAGGCATGATTGATTAGGACACAAAGAAAACCCAAAAGAAATCTAAGCAATTGTTTTACAATGCATGGGATAAGATTTTTCCTCCTACATTACAGCATTAATAGTGTGAGAGACATCATCTTGGTCGCACAATACACACCAAATTATCCATTAAAAATGGAAGACAGCTGGTTGCTCTGTCGCTCTTCAAAGTCGCTTGTGTGATCACGACATTAATCAGGGTGTTTATATAAAGGAATCTTGCCTTTAATGCAGTGGGCATAATATTAAATGGAAGGCATTAAACACAGTCATCAGTGATGAGCTTAATGCAGAGTCCAAAATCATAACTATGATTAATGGTGCAGTATTAATCTCTAAAAGCATAAAGCACAGTGCAAGGAGAACAGCAATTAAGAGACAGAGAAAAGGGCCCATTCAGGCTTTGACCGGCAGGACAAATACAATCTCTCCAGTAAAAAAAAAAAAAATCTTTGCTTCCTACTTCAAACGAAATGGACTGCATCCACAGGGCGATGGTGCGATGCACTGCAGATTACCTAGTGATTCGTTTTAGCACCACATGCACCTCTATTTTAGTCATAATATATATATTTTTTTTACTATGAGATGGAGTTTCTGGCTGAGATTATACTGCTTTATGCAGATAATCTCTTAAATAGGTGGAGTTAGCTAGCCAGTCTTTTGTAAGCATTTTGTGCTCACAAAGGAGCCAACTTTTTAAAGGTTTTGTATTTAAAATGTTTTTTTAATACAAAGAATAATCAGTCCGTGTCTTTACTTTCACAGGTGTTTCAAAATAAGTTTAACAGCTTTTAAAATGTAACAGCTTCTTATTTCCAAAAATGTCACACAATGGGTAAGAGGAAGACATTTTAGGCTTGACCCACAGCTAACTTTTATTAAAAAGCAAACCACATAATACCAACTTCTATTTTATGTAGGTAATCAAATGTATTATACATAATACCGCTTTGAATCAACAATAAAAATGCCTTTTAATTCCCCCATCTTTTTTCAGTCATGCCATAAAGTCATAAATTCAGATTCTAGCTGAAGTAGTTGAACTGGGGCAGGTGCTGTAATTGATTGACCAAAAGGATCTGTTATTTTAATCCGGAATGAATGTGCAGTGCCCATAATTGTCACAAGTCTGCTACATAATTTTGGAGTGAGTCACCTTCTATAGTTCGCTGAACCTGTAGCTCCCTCTGTAATAATAGTGCTATTCAAATCAGCCTCACATTAAAGTAATAACAAAACCAGCTAACAGCGTCTTCCAGTGACCAAAGGTGAGGAGGCTAAAATGGATGGTAACCTGACAAGTCCTTTATTTTCAATATAAATGGAGACGAAAAGTGAAATCTCTTAAAGTAGGGGACATTATTCTGGAAAAACCATGAGCTATGCAAATCTCTTACAAATTAGATTAACAAACCTTCTCTCAAACAAACTAATCTAGTTAGAATTGTGCTTAAGTTTCTACAAATTAATGACCGACACCTTCATCCACAGAGGGGTTCTATTTATCCAGCCAATACTGCACAGTCTACATGTATTTACATTTATAGCATTTTGTAGATGCTTTTATCCAAAGCAACTTCCATTCCCTAATTATAGGGTGCAGTCATTTAGGGCTAAGGGTCTTTCTCAGGGACTCAGTGGTAGAATTCAAACCCATGACCTCTTGGTTCCAAGGCAAGTATCCTACCCACTGAGCTACTTCCACCTTAGAAATCTACGCTACTCAAGTATCTAAGTTTATTCAGATTTCAGACAATGTGGCTCAGGGCTGAGAGTTAAAAGGATGAGGGTGAAGAGGTTCCACTATTATTCTATTCTCAATATAGAGCTTAATCAGCCCTATAGGTCAAATATGCTTTTGGCAGTAAGCAGGTAATTATCCAATCAATTAAAGAGTGTTATGGCCTGTGTAAGAAACAGAAGTTTAATGACTGTCAAGGAGAAGGCCACAGGTGAAAAAGAGAGTAGTGTGTAGCTTATCCGGATGGAAGACAGCTGAGTAAGGAATTACAGCATAATGGTAAGTGCGGCACTACCTTTACTCCAGCTTACCCAGAGGTAGTAGGTGAACTGCAGGGCAAAGATAGCAATGCCCTCATTGTCGAAGGAGCCAGCGACGGAGCGGGAGATGTAGCCAGGCACTATAGCAATAAAGCATGCAGCCAGTAGCCCAGCCCCCTGATTCCACAACTCTCTTGTCAGCAGGAAGGTAGAGATAGCTGTCAGGCCACTAAAGATCGGAGCCAGGAACACACACACGTCACGGATGTGTACAGTCACGTGGAGGAGGTTCAGAAGGTAGTGGATAAGACCTGCTGTCACCATCAGCCCGGGATACACCTGCAAAAACACAGTGAGAGAGAGAGAGAGAGAGAGAGAGAGAGAGAAGGGAAGATAATGAATATAACATGAAAATGAACAATGCCCCCTCATCAAATCAAAATTAACAAATGGTTTAACCTCACCAACGACATTGACTGGGGTGAGCGACCATGATAGTGGATGCTTGTGTGATCATGGTGGCTTGAAATGCAGGAAAATATTTTTAAGTAAACATGGTAGTTGCATTTCTAAAAAAATATTTTAATGACTACTAGAATATTTGAAAATCATGAACCATCACCATAACTTGAGACGTAATCTTCAAACGAATTATCGTAGTTTGTGTTGAAAAGGTTAGATCAAAACCTAGTAAGAATTATTTTAATATATTCATGCCATAGACAACAAACAAGGCTAATAAGTAGACTAACAAGTAGAGAGAGCTTCTGGAAAAGTCTGTCTTTGGTCATTTTTCAACACACATTAAAACCAGACAGTGTTTCTTATACAACGCAAGATGATTCACAAATACCACATACTGAAGGAACACAGACTGGCCGGATATTCAGAAAATTTCTCTTGCTCACCACAGGAAGAGTAATTATAAACACTTCTTTAAATGTGATTTCTATTTTTATTGATTACTTTTACAGCATCACAAATGTTCAGCAGAGAGTACATGGCAAAACTACAAAAGCACACTGAACCATAATGAAGTTTTTTTTCCAATGAAATCTGTAGCTATACGAGTTCTTTTACTCAAGATAAGTATAGCTCCATCAGGCTTTTAGTGCTGCTTCCTTGACCGCACCGCATTTACAGGCTTCCCTGAATCAATAAATTAGTGAGTTTGAAATAATGTAATTCTAATACAATGTGCTATTATGCAAAAGGAATGGCTCCTATCACACTGTGACCTAGTGACAGTTCATTTTCTTCTTACTACTCTATAAGAATCATAGGACTAATAACAGCAGATTCTAATAAGAGCTGGACTTGCTTCAAGATCTAACATTAAAGACACTGTTTTTAAATGTTTTAAGCAACCAGCTAGGAAGTAACACTTCAGAATAATAGATCTTCCTATAAATATAAATAAGAATCTGAGAGCTAAATGCTGGACTTTGCAAGAACATAAAAATACTCTGCAGGAATGGCTTAAATGCAGAATTGTAACACAGACAATGAAACAACAACATAGAGAGAAAGCATGAGGACCTCACAATTCTTATCTGTTTCTCCAGTCCTGCTTCCCTCCTCACTTATCCTAAGCTTTGCAGCCTGTAGGCCTCGCTGCAAATGAATGGCCGTATAATGTCTGCTCCAACCGTCCACAGCAGCAGATGCTTGGCTCTGTCTGTTCCAACCCCCTACAGCTCCCACACAAGAGCTGTCAAGCAGTGAAAAAGCTCACTGCAGAGCACTATCAAAGCCTGCCATAGCCGAGAGGGCCAGCTCGTTAGCTTAGCTGTGCTACACTAACGTCATGCCCTGGATGTGAAGACAGCAAGAAGAGGGGGGAAGCGTGTCATGTCAAAGGCTTAGCCATACTCAGGGAGCCCTAAATATGCCTTGTGAAAGAGTTCTAAAGGAGGCATT
The DNA here is from genome assembly GCA_037974485.1 of Hemigrammopetersius urotaenia. Taxonomy (NCBI): domain Eukaryota; kingdom Metazoa; phylum Chordata; class Actinopteri; order Characiformes; family Alestidae; genus Hemigrammopetersius; species Hemigrammopetersius urotaenia. Next base: position 15,765,212 of record JBBPDC010000007.1, on the reverse strand, counting down.
TTCTCTATTGTGTCTGCAAACTGCAGCTGATATTTCATCCTCCCTAACGCAGCTGTGGAGTCTCCAACTGGACAGCCAGCCAGCGGGCTTCAGCAGGCAGCCATTCTCAAGCTTTGATGACTGCCAGGTCACATAAACAGATTAGCATTCCACTAAATGCATTATGTCTACACAGGCATGAATAAGTGGCATGAGTTAGGTTGGTGGCATGGTTAGGAAATCACAATTTGTATGGACAGCGGCCACCTAAGCCTACACCCACCAACCAGTCTGATGTCTAATTCAGTTCCTCTCCAGACATAATAAATGACTACAAGATTAGTTACTGAAGACAAAAAAATAAATAAATGACTGTCTTAATCAAGAGTCTCAACGTACAAATAAGACAAAAACGCAGTAAAGCGGCATTATCTTTAGTACAACAACTTTGTATCTAACATTATAGCATAACAGTCCACACACTGGGCAGCATCATTATTTTGCTGTTATTGGTACAAGACCACCACTAAGGAGGCATTAAAGAGGCGTTGGACCATATAGCACAGCAGTGACAGGTAAAAGGTTGTGTGTGCACTGCACAGAATTCAGAGGACACTGCTAATGAGGTTTTAAAAGAGCTTACTGTATGTAATGGACTGAATAGTGCACTTTTCAAAAATATCCAACCAACAGTGCCGTGTGGTCAGAATATGCTGCAACAAATTGCGTAGTGCTAGAAATGCCGAACCACCTAACACAAAGCACCTGCTCAGTGGTGGTCCTCTGATGGTCCTTTATCACTGATAAACAGAGGTAATGAAAGGCTAACAAACAGTCTGTAATTGAAAACTATGGTAAGTGGAGCTGATGGACAATGAGTGTGGATTCCAGTTAGATGTAGCTACTGAACTTGCCAGTGAGTGTGTTTCTCACAATGCATTAACTAGTTTTAAATTAGAAAACAATCAGGCACAGCTGAACACTGTCTACCCACATGTGTGAAAGGTCTTTCACACAAGCAGGCAAGTGAGAGATTGGAAAGAGTGTGGTTATAAAATAGTACAGTTTTCCAGCAAATTATGAGAATTGAAGCATCCTTACCGTACCACCCACAATCCTGCCAAGTGGGTACCAAGCCCTCTCATCAAACCAGTTAAGGAATTCATAAAACCCATTAGTACTGAGGTGATGAGTTGATCTGTAGTTGAACCTAAAAATTGAGAAACAGAAACAAAGATTACTGGTAAGACCGTCTGGCTCAAATAATACAAATCTTCAAAGAACAATTCAGAACAAACACTTTGCCAAAAGACAGAGGGAAAAGGGTGAAAACTAGTGGTGCAACATATAAAAAAAAAAAATCACGGTTCGGATCGGATCATGGTTTTAAGTCACGAATCGGATCAGTTTTCGGATCAGCAAAAAAAAGACGAGACAAATTAAACTTTTCATTTATTTAAGTGTTTTTGCCCATTAAAAACATTCCACGCAATTATATAACGACAATATAGGGCATAATTATTTCCTTTAATGTGGACAC
>JBBPDC010000007.1:15734797-15763593 GCA_037974485.1 Hemigrammopetersius urotaenia | reverse complement strand
ATATTCAGCGCCATGATTATTATCACCCTTGGTTAAGATAGTAAAAAAGGTCATACAAAGACAGTTTAACTTGATTATCTCTAACACACAATATGAGAAAATATGAGAAATATCTCATCTTTAATCGAAACGAAGTTAGTGTAGGGAAAAGCAACACACTTAAAAAAGGTCAATTTTAAAAATAAAATAACAATGTGTCACAATTATTTACACTCCTACATTTACATTCTCCGTCTGCAAACATAACAGCGATGGTTCTTTTCCTGTAATGTCTTCTGAGATGGCAGAATACAGAGCAAGTAATCTGAAACCACCCATCAATACATAATCACTCCAGATCCTCTTGGGTCCTGAATCCTCTCTCCTATTCAGCTTTAGCTGAGATGGCCATATAGAGCGGTATCCAAACAAGGCTCCCAGAGCCCTTTGATGCAAATCAGCCCTAAAACATCACAGATCCTCTACCAGTTCTCCTGGTATGATTTCCAAATCATTTGCCGGCATAGAGGTGAAGTCTACATTTTATGGAAAATCTTCTGAAAATCTTCCACTGAGATCCTGCAGTGAACCTTTACTATTCTCCTCAATGTGCACGGAAATAAAATAAACATCTGTGCTCTTCCAGACAGGTTCACTACAGCTGTGGGTGTTTAACACTTCCCACAAATTATATTATAGAAATGATAGCCACATGCCTGAGTATTTTCAGGCACGTTCCTATAATTTATAACCATTGGTTGAATTGGGAAAGTGTCTCAGTATTGCCATCAATACTGAGAATAGTTGAGACACATTTTCACAAGTTTTTATTTTTTTATTGTCTAGTTTTTTCCTTTTAGTATAAATGTCTTATTTTCATTTCTATATATTCTTATTTGTATTAATATTTTACACAATTAGAAGATATCAGTTTATGTTCCATAACAAACTAAACAATAGAAATGCTTTAAAAATAGAAATCACATTAAAAGTAAATTTTTGGCAGGGATCATACACTATATTATTCTGTTATGGCACCCTGGTTAATAATGTGTATAGTATATGTTCTTACATTAAGGTAAGAGATTCATTATAAGACCTTAAAGATGACTCATTATTTGACCTTATTGAGGTTCTCATAATTTTAATCATTGTGAGCACTGTTCTCTGGTGTGATGGGTAGTGAATACTGGAGCATACAGGGAGCCGTTAGTTTTACTGTACACGACCTTCATGGCTAATCTCTTTCTGCAGAAAAATCCATCATGTTTAATTGCCCTGTACTGAGCCATTGATTTTTAACTTTCAAATTCTCTGGTACATACCACTATAAAAGAGCTTGCTTTTTTTATAACAGTCATGAAAAAGTTCAAAGATGCAAAGATGCTCCAGCAAAACCCAAGCATAGAATAAGACAATGCCTCCTTTTGGATCAGGTGAGGAATAATACTATTTATTTATTGAGTTACATGTAATACAACTTAGTTACATTCAGTTACTGCCGAAGTAAATCTATGATAAAGGGATTCTATCTACAGTTACATTTAAGTTGATAACATTTAGTTTCTTTGGAATATCTTTCTGTTCTGTTTGTGACAGCATCTGTACTGTTCTTCATCTTTTGATGAAAGAGTATAAACCAAACTACTACCATGATAACAAAAATGCAAAAATTCACGAATGCCCCCCCCCGCCCGCCCGCCAAACCTCCAATACTAGATTCAAAGCTGTGTCTTTGTTAATGATTTTCAGTATTTTGTAAATTTAATGCAGTATATATTCAGTATTTTACAATGGCTTAGAACCTGACTTAGAAACAAGTAAGTCTTGAGTCTTGATGCTGAAATCCAGAGTGAGGTTCAATGTCAGTGCAGGAAAGTCCTCTGAACTGAACTGGACATTGAAAGAACAGTTTGAATAAAATAAATTGAACTTCCCAGTGCTTCCCAAAAATTCTCTATTTCTCAAGTCATTGGTGTTCAATCTATTGTCACAGTCTATTCAAAATTAATTTTTTGACCTTATCTCAAAGTCATCAGATGTGCAACCCGAGTCCATTCCCTCATGATGTTATTGACCTATTACATGTGTACTTCTACAAACATTTTATTGGAACCTGAGTCATGGTTTCATTACAATAACAGTGTTTCTGCCCACTTCCATTCACACTTTATCTGCCTCCTCCTTTCTCTTCTGCGTGCAGAAGGAAGGCCGCCCTCTGCTGGCAAATTCAGTTTTAGGAAAGACCTGAAGCAGAAAGTTACTCCCTAAAACATCTCGAAGTGCTTGCAGTTTCTGATGAAAGGTATACATGTTTACAGTTTGCACAGAGAATAGTCATGCTTTTCCCATACATTATTGCATGTTTAACAGGAAATAGATTATTTACAGAAAGAGAGAGGGAGAGGGAGAGAGAAGAGTCATGAAGCTCTTTCTTAAAACTAGAACTTTTTTGTTGCATAAGGCAACATTGTTTTGTGAAGGTGGAATCTTAAAAAAAACATGCAGTGAATCAGAGACATTACATCACTTCTCTGTGCCTCAGTGGTTTTGCTACTTTGCGAATGCAGCCTACTGAGATCATTTGAACTGTTCAATAAATTTGTAGTGCCCAGATGTTGGAAGGGAAAATAATGTGTGACAGGGAACCAGTGCAGTCAACATTCAAAATCTCAGGGGTTTTATATAATGCTGGTTTATTACAGCAAATTACAGAGAGAGCTAACTTAAAAGTAGTTTTGCTGACCCAGCAGTCTTTCATTTCATCCTTTTAGAAAGCGTCAGGCTTCCAAAATGGGTTTCTGTGGCTGTGCTGTTGCAGAAATATGAGTGTGACGATTTTAATAGTGTTTTTATAATCTGTTTTGCCTCAGTGATAGGTGGGGGTGGTAGAAGGGTAAGATGAAACATGATACTACATGAAACACAATATTGTTTTTTTTTCCTGGCCTGCTGGTGCATGGTGACATAGATAGATATCGTAGAGGCGAGCAAACATCCTTGCAGTTTTCTATTAGACGATACAACATGAGCACACTGTTAATTAGTTAAAGTGGAATAGATATTGTATGTTGTAATAACAAATATTTTTTTCCTAGTGTAGTGTACAGGATCTTATCTCTAACCAGGGTCACAGAGGGTTCTGGAGCCTATCCTACCAGTCATAGGCTGCGGAGAAATACCCTGGACAGGTCAGCCGTCTACCGCAAGGTAGACACACAGACAAACACACCTGGGGCTAATTTAGGGAGGAACATGCTAACTCCATGCAGAAAAGACCTTCTGTGTTCCTGAACCAAACCAAACCAAGAATAAAAGATAAAATAAAAGTACATTTTGATTTCAGATTTACTGAACCTATGTGGCTCTAACTGTAAGAAATCTCAATTAAATTATTAGTCCTATTAATACTATTATTTTATTTCAGTACTAAACAATATCAGTACCAACCACAATATACAATATATGGACAAAAGTCCTGGGGTATGTGACCATTACACCAACAAGGACTTGAAATTGCATTCAAATGCGTAGACTTTAATATAGAAATAGTCCCCCTTTGTAGCTATAATAGTTTCCATTCTTCTTGGAAAGTTTTCCACAAAATTTTGGAGTTTTTGTGGGATTTTTTGCCCATTCATTCTGTAGAGCATTCATGAGGTCAGACTGATGTTAGATGAGAAGGCCTAGCTCACAATGTCCATTCCAAATGTGTTGGAAGGGGTTGAGGTCAGGGCTCTGTGAGGCTGGTCAAGTTCTTCCAAAATGAGCATCAATCCATGTCTTTATAGAGCTTGCTTTGTGCACTGGAGGCACAGTCATGGAATAGAAAAGGTTCTTCCCCAAACTGTGCCCACAAAGTTGGAAGCATGACGTTATCCAAAATGTCTTGGTTTGCAGAAGTATTAAGATTGCCCTTTACTGGAAGGCAAACACCTGTTTCTCAAAACAATAGTCAGGCACAAAATATTGATTAATAATAATTTGGAGCGCTTGTTTGTAATTTTTCTTTCTCTTTAGTATCAGTTTGCAGAGTTTACAGCTATTCGTTTTTCTCTTTGTGCAAAGTGCTGTGCAAAAATACTTCATGCACTGCGTACCTTCGCCTGTTTGTGTGTGGGTGTAAGTACCATGATCTAGAGCTGCTGAAAGAGCTGTTAGATCTGAGAGAAGAGGGTGAGAATCTGTCAGAAAACACGATTCAACATTTGGCCAAGTCTGGAATGACAACACCTGCTACCACATCAACACCCCAGAAAACCTGCCTCCTTCAGTCCTCTCAGGGCCTTATGGTAAGAGCTCTGAGTGCAGTGTATCACCTTTCTCTAATCTAAAGCTTAATACATTAAAGCTGATCCCTAAAAGCTTCTTTATTGTGCCAAACCAATTCACCGAATCATTAGTCTGGGTGCTGAATTGATTGTTGTCCAGCTTTTTAGTGTGCACTAATTATTGGCTTAACCTAGTGAGTGAACCAAACATGACCAACCCTCATTTCTTCAGGTGTATACCATACATTCTATCTATTTGTCTGTCTGTCTATCTATCTATCATTTGTCTGTCTATTTGTCTGTCCATCCATCTGTTTGTCTGCCAGTCTGCCTGTCTGTCTGTTTGTCCATCTGTCCGTTTATCCATCCAATAATGAACTTTCTTTCTTTCTTTCTTTCTTTCTTTCTTTCTTTCTTTCTTTCTTTCTTTCTTTCTTTCTTTCCACGACCAGTTTTGGAGTTCGGTCATATTGGTATGTTTCATCTTCATTATGATTCATATAAAGATACCATGAACACACAAATGGGACTGACTGCACCCAGAACCTACATTCTTTTTGATAATTTATTTCAGTAAGTGTCCTGTACCTATTAATGAAGCCTAGTAGGATTTCTGGGCTTTGGTTCTTGTGGATTGTTTAATTATGCATTATTGATATTGAACATCAGTGAGTTATTATGCAAATAAAATTAGTGTGTATGTCTAAAATGGTGCTCTACAGTCAGCTTTGTTGAGTATAATGGGAGTGTTTTGGTTTGTTACTGTTGCTCTCTATCTTTGTTTGTTGTTAAAAAAGGTGTTATGAGAGTGAAATCTTTGCAGAGCTGTGGCCCATTGGGAGCTGCTTTAGATGGGTTCCGTTTTAGAGATTCCCGGAATGACCTTAGGAGCTTCAGTCACTGCAGAAATGTGTCTGTGGAGAATATTCGAATGTGAGAGGCTTAAGAACCAGTCTTTTTTACAGACTATGTCTACATCTTTGTTCAAAGAGATGCTCCTTTCATGATAAATGTGACAACAGGGACTACTGTGTTCGGGGCTTTTGATCTTCTCAAGGAAATCCTGAACATCTGTGACTTGCACAGTCTCTGGCTCCAGGTAGATCTGAGTAGCACTGTGTTTCTCTGTCTCTGTCTCTGTCCTAATTGCATTTAATTTCAATGCACTTTCAGACAGTACTGTATCTGTATGTTTATATATGTACGATATATGTATATGTATAAATATGCTACATTTGCTGCGGTCAGTAAGAGAAGTGGATATAATTACAATAAATGAATAAATTTATTAATGAAGTATTTTACTAGTTAACACAAATAGTGGATTGGTGTCTATACTATATATTACTCTATACTAAGTCTGTTATTAAACATAATATATCCACTTCTCCGCTTCGTAAGTAGTGATATAGCACATGATATAGCACACAACTGCACATAATAATAGCACACTACAAAATATTCCACATCTGAGTAGCAGCAGGTAGTTGCACATATTACTGAGCGTGTGTGTGTGTGTGTGTGTGTGTGTGTGTGTGTGTGTGTGTGTGTGTATGTGACAGATTACATCAGATATGCTGCTGATGAAATTTCACAAACAATAGTTGGAGGAATATAGAAGAAATCTGAAACTAAATCTATGCTCTTCTATCCATCTCACAAAATCTCAATTACTTTTGAGAAACCAGAACATTTGTTATGCTTTTCTGCATTCATTCTAGTACCTCCAATCAATTTAGTGGCTGTAATACACTTTATAATCAACTTGATGTTGTTATTCTGTCTTTGTGGTTTAGGACAAAATTAAACAAGATTTTGCATACCCTTATGCAACCATCCACTACTGCTTCTTCAGTGAAGCGTGGTCTGACAGGACTTATGCTATAAATGCAGTGAGTGTGTTTAACCTTTAATCATATTAAATAAGCTCTTAAGCCTCTTCCTTGTGTGGCACACTGACTCTGCTGCAGAGATGCCGTTCCGCGAAGTCCTCCTACCTCTTCCTGTGGGATGGGCTGTGTGATGTGAATGTTGAAACAGATTGTGGTGCAGGCTAAAGCCCAGCGGTTTCGACTTCAGGCTACTGAAGTGAGGATGTGAGGCTTGGGGAACACCTGATACACATAGGTTTCTGATATTTAGCACTTGGTCGATGTGTTGTGATTGTAGGGTGTTAGCTGTAAATGTAAAAGGGAAAGTTTTTGTTATCTAACCAAACCCCTTCATTATGAACCTTTTTGCTGACAGAATTTTTTACCAGATGCGCTTATTTGTTCGTTTTTATATTGAGAAAAGGACTTCATGACCTCCATAAATGGCTTTATGGCAGTGAAATGGACGTCATGTGTTTGGAGCGTTTCTCTCGGGCATTGCCTGGGTGACAGCTCTCTCTAGTGGTGTGTAGCAGTAAAGCAAGTAATTTAATTGTTCCTAAGAAATTACAAGCTCTCACTGCTACACACTTCGACAGGAACTTGTCTTTGGAAGTCTGATAAAAGGAAATAATTTCATTTTGTATTGGGGTTAGACGTGCAACTATGAACTACCGTGAGGCTCCATCTCAATCTGACTACTCTCAATCATTGGTATGGAAATAAAACATTGATTTTCTTCTTTGCCTGTAGCGATAGAAAAATATTGAATTAGGAGCCGTGTGGTGACACTAAAACTGCACTATGGAATTAAAAACAGAACCCGGTGAGACATTTTGTTCATATTGTGACATCCGGTGTCCCAAACATCTCACATTGAAATGCGGTTTTACATGTAAAAATGGTCAACTTCACTAGTGTTTGCATAATGTTGATGCTGTTTTCCCTTTGCAGTTCATTATAGTCTGATACTCAGTTCCAGCAAGGTATTTTGGCCATCATTTAATATAAAGTTGATTTTTATTACCGTTTAAAACTCTGATTAATCAAGTTCTGATTTGACTGAGTGAAAATAATAATCTAACTGATAGTATTTGAGGTTACTTTCAAAATGATTGAATGGTTTTTACTGTGGTGAATTTACTTTGACTCCAGTAAGTAACAGGGGGTGATCTACAGCACAATGACCCGTTTTTCATAGTTCTTAAAATAATCATAGTAATTATGGAGAGGCATGTCTACGGGGAAACTTGTGTGAAGGCGTGCAAATGGCTGGAAGAAAGCCTGACCACGTCCCTGGGCTGCAAAGAGTAAAGGTTATGTTTAGTGTTTGAGTCTGGCAGAAGGAGAGTTTGGTTAGCGAGTGGTGCCTGTAGCGCTCTCCACAGCGTGCTACTCACAGTGGAACAACACAGGACTGTTTTGGTAGGAGAAAGTTGGCCCTGAGCACTAAGATCTAAAATAAGGCCCGAAATGTGCATGTGTGTGTGTGTGTGTGTGTTTTCATTCACATGTGTGTAGTCTTACTAGAAATATTGGAATGCTCGGTGTTTCCTCCTTGTAGTATCTCGCTTTTTATGTCTTTGAACATCATGCACCCAGGTGGTGCTGCAGATCAAAGAGTGTTTGAGGAAGCACAGCTCCATTGTGTTGCAACTACCAACCACACAGAAGCAAAACAAACATCTACAGCTCTGGAGAAAGACATGGATGCTGTCTGTGTCCTGTGCTCCAAGCACTTATGCAGTCTTCTAATCAAATGCTGAACACAATGCTGATACCTGAGCTTGGCTGGATTGTGTTATAGCACCAGACCATCACTGTGAATGTATATAGTAACATAACCTGATTTGAAGTGATATTTACATGAAATAGTACCCATTAACATGAAACAGCCAGTATCATGGGAAGTGCAGAGTAAAAAAACAAGCTACAGATTCTGAGGATCATGCAAGATTAATGATATTTAATACAGAGTTAAAAGTTCCTCTGGAAATTCACAGTGGTTAATGATTAATAAAGTAGCAACCAGCAACCAGCTAATTACAATCTACTGGCTTGGTAAGATCTAACAAGTGAATTATAACGCTTTCTGTCATGCTGAAGTGTAATAGAACAATGTAACTGACATGATTTGTATTTCTCTGGTTACAGTGTGCATTTGTCAAGTGTCCACACTGAATTATGAGCCAGCTGCTTCTTTCTGAGCAGAATATTGTTCTTTCCGTGATAAAATTATAAAGCATTTTGTCTGCACTTCCCCCTTGGCCATTGTGGTGAAGCAAAATGCGCAATATATTCTTGCTCTCCACCCACCGGAGAAATGCAGAGATGGATTGCTTTGTTCTGGTCACCCCTGTCCTCTTTAGAACTCCACCAGCACCATGTAGAAGTGCCAAAGACTCACTGAATGCCTGTGAGGGTTATTTTGAGCCCAGCTCCACACACAGAGCTTTTTACAGGCACAGGTTTACCCATGGCTGCCCCCCCCCCCCCAGACAAAAATGCAGTGGTTTAGACCTAAAATAGTGTAGTAGAGAAACAATGGTGGTCATATGTAGGAGGCAGAGAGGAGGCGGGAGGACAGCAGTGGAAGAGTGGTGAATCAATAGCTTTTCCATATTGTCCAAACATGAAACGTCTGAGGGAAGCAGGCTGACATTATGGTTGTGGAGTGTGTGCTGGACTGGTACGCCTGATCCACAGAGGCTGCAACAAAGCCCAGTCTATCTGCTGCTGTGTCTGAGATGAAAGCTCTCTCTAAACAGCCTCACGCCTCAGGAGACGGACTCTAAAGCAGAGGTTATTCTGCTCAATTAGATGACCATCTGCCCTCTGCCCTTCCCTGATACTGAGCGCGCTCATTTCTGCCCTTGTGGGACAGCCATCACCAAAAGCAGACAGTACTACCCACCTTCCCTTCCTCAAATGGGCCAGAGAGGCCTTTCTAGTTATTAGACATTGCTACGGTGACACGACTACAACATATGTCCATCCAGAGACCCCTTCCAAATAAATTCAGTTATCTTCAGTTATCAGTTATATTAGGCTTTCAATTGGACACACATACACAAACAGTAAAGTGTGTTTATACACACACCAGCCTAAGGTCACCATGTTAAATGCCAAACATCAGTTAGATGGGTGTAAAGGCACTCCGCATTGAGACATGGAGCAGTTCTTTGAAGAGATGGAGTTTCAGCTTATATCTGGATGAGAAGAGCTGGAGTGGTGGTTGTAATCCTGAACTAAACATCCAACAAGTGCTTATGGCTGAATACAGTCAAATCCACACAGCAAATGTCTACAAACTTTTGTACATGTAGTGTTAGATCTAACAGACCTGTGTTACCATTCCATGGATCAAATCTCATTTAATGAGAAGAAGTATAAAAAAACACTGCTGTAATCTGTCCACCCAGTTGATGTGACCAGTTGAATGACCAAAACATTATTAGAAGTATGCCAGAGGTAATTATTGCTGTTGTGTTTCAGAGTGAACAAGAGATTTGTTTGGATGTATTGACATTTCGTTTTAAAATTATGCTTTTAAGAACAATAACAGTACAGGCTCCAGGTTGATTTCTCCACCTGCACTGCAGGTGGATAAACAACAGCACGCCTGTCATTTTATTAACGATGCATTGGTGCTCTACATAAAACCATTGACAGTTGTTAGGGTCTGTTAGATGTCAGCGTCTGTAAGGCACAATGAGAGAAATGCTCTTAAGATGTCTGCAAGTTTGACATTCTGCCATTTCCCACAGAGTGTGTGAATACGCTTCTAAAAACAAAGCGATGTGACTTATTTATGCCTGAAGTGACTGACTAGTCATGAATGGAATGTTCTGTAAGACTCATCAGGCACTTCAGAAACAGACAGCCGTGTTGCAACTAGTAATTAATAACCGTCATTCTTACTGAGGTATGGAGCAAAAAAAAAAAGAAATTGCCAGGCTTTGTGTGAAAATAGAGCTAATACAATTATGGATTGTAAGATGGTCAAATACAGATAATGATGGTGCTAATATAACTAGATGTTATCTGTCTTTCCATGCATGCTCTAACAGCAAATTTTTCAAAGGTAAACAAAGATACCAGTATGTGAAATGAATGCACTTCCCCAGGAATTAAGCAAAGCCAACCATTATTAGAGTAAATACTGTACATAAATGTATTTAATCATAAAAAGATTTACAATATATTACATACAAAAATGTAAAAAGAAAGGCAAAGTTTGCTTTTGTTTTCCTGATCACGTATAATAATATTACACATTTGGAAATGCTTTAGCAAAAAACACTGTCTTTTACACATGGTTTTACATGCAGGGTTCTGTTCCCTTTTGTGTCTTTTGCAATGATATGTTTTTCTTTTCCCATTTAAAACAATTGATACTGTGATTTTCTCTGTCACACGTAAAAAAAGTCTCTGTTAAAACATATGCAAAAGACACCACTTATACAGATGGAGTCAGACATGATTAAATGCGTTCATGTATGCACAGACACACACACACACACACACACACACACACACACACACACACACACACATTAACAAACACACAGGAAAACAGTGCTGCATCGATCTGTACATGTCATATTATCTCTTGTGAATACCTGCTGAGGTGGAAAAGTCCATATAAATCCTTGGTATTAGAAACACCAGCTATGCATAGGTAATCTGATAAAGTGCATTAACTCTTTGGTTATTAGACACATGAAAAGCTTTAGGTACTTCATTTCCCCATGGCCTTCACCCTGAGGCCCCTGATACACATTCACTCACCAACCCCCCACCCTCACACATCAGCTGTAACATACTGAATGTATCCACACTTCCAGTTTCCACTGTATGGAGGCAGAGACTTTTCACATGAGCGGAGCAGAGACGGACCCAGTTAGCCAAAAACTGGAGAGGCAGATCAGTCCAGAGAGGCTACTATCGGTGTCTCTCTCTCTCCTCCTGTCTCTCTTTCCCTCACTTGTCATCGCTCACGCTCACAGAGCAGTCTTCCGGAATCTTCTCGGCGGAGCTGCTGCGGGTGGACAGCTTGTCCAGTTCATCGTCCATCTCCCTGAAGCGCTCGGCCACACACTGTGCTGTGAGCCTAGCCTCAGGGTCATGGTCCCAGCACTCGTTGATGGTGGCACACACTAAGGCCACACCCTGCAGAACAAAGAGAGAGAGAGAGACAGAGAGAGAGAGAGAAAGATTCATGTGCCTCTTCTGCAGTCATTCCTGACTTATTTTATTAGTTGTACACTTTAGTTGTACACTGGAGCTACAGGTCAAATGCAACATAAAATAGTACAATTTTAAATGACAATTTTAAGTAACCTTCTGTATTAGCCCTGTAGCTCAATGTTTCTCAGTAATCATGTCAGGTGAGGTAAGGGCATTAGCTGCTCTCAGAACTACTCCCTTGCTCTACAGGATGAGGTTGTTTTGCTGTGTGACCTCTAGTGTGTCTGCACATGGCCTATAGCTCTGCTCTCTTACTGGGTGTTTCGTCCAGCTGTTGGGGATTTCTGGCCGGCCTCTGTCTCGGAGCACGTTGTCTTTCATGCTCTCCACACAGGGGTGCTCTCGCACTTTAGAGCCAAATGGAGGTTCATAGTCTTTCACCTCTGCAACACACACAGACACACATAATTAGTCGTTTACAATATAAAGAAAACCCATCTTTTTAAGGCATGTATGTAAATGTAAACGAGTAGAAACGCTGGGATCTGGAAAAAAACTCTGAGGAAATGTTTGGTTTGCTCTGGCACCTCCGTTTTCATGGGTAACCAAACAACAAATATAACACAACACCAGAGAGATCGGTTTCCCCAGCAGAGAGCCAACCATAATAACAATAATGAGAAGTTATGATGGCGTGTTGTTTGTTTTCCTTTTGAGAACAAATTAGGGGAAATATGGGCTAATCGCTGCACTGTGCCAAGAGAGTACGAACCAACGATGTTCTGGGGTAATTTTCCCAAACCCTGTGAAATGGAGCTCTTAGCAGCTGCAAAGGCCCTTTCTTACAACTCTCTCTAGTCCAAACACACACACAAACACAGAAAACTGCAAATAATGGCATACACCATGTGCACCACTGTGGCGAAAATGGAAAAATCTGAAACAAAGCGAAGGGATATAACAGAACAGTGGAACATGTGTGCTATTACAATACCGGCCAACATAAAATTAATTCCCACAAATGTAAGTGGATGAGTGAGTTTACTTTGGAGAGCGTGTTCTCGACAGGAGAGAGTGTGGTATGTGGTTCTGCCTGGCGCTGCAGGCCCACAGGAAGATGCTAGGCCAGCATGGAGTCCAGGACAGGAAACGCAGGGCTGTGATTGGGCCCCTGCAGAGAAGCTGACTCCACAAGCGGATGCATCCTGTTTTTGACAAGTGGACTTCCCCTGTTTCAGTGCTAAAACAAAAAACTCCCACTACATGTGCTATTCTACTGCCCCACTTCAGCTCTTCATATCAACTGAGAGAATAAGACAGAAGAGTCTGAGTGGCAGGAGGCTGCTTTGCTGTGATGACCCACAGAGCATTGCTCTGCAAATGCTGGAGTGATTCACTGTGAAGCATGAAATGAAGAAGCAAAACTTCTTAACTCGCCCTCCGCTGTGGGTCTTTTTCTCCCTCTCTCTCTGCGCCAGGGGCTGTGGCCTGAGCGATGTGAGTGCGCTCGCTATGTGAGGAATGCCGTGGTTTTGGGAACAGATGTCCCACGGACTGAGGCCTCCCTCTCCAGGCCCAGTCAGGCCGCTCTGGCAAAGCAAGCTGAGGGAAGCGCTTTTTAACGACCTTTTCCCTTTCAGATTATCCGTCTGAAACCTCCACAGGATTGCCTGTCTGACTCTCTGTCTGGGAAAAACAAAGATTAATCCTTCGAAGTCGAGCGTAAATTTTTCTGACCCATTCAAAGTGCAATTACATAAATACATATTTGAGCACAAAGTAAGTGCAGCAGCAGACAACATGCTTTCTAGCCAGTCTAAAGTGTTTTATTGTCCCTTGGCCACATGTATGACAATGTCACATTTTTGCATTGCAGTATCTCAATATTTTGATGCATCGTCACACCCCTAACCGATTGACTAGATATGATTCTATAAAACAGAAGATTCAGATGTGTGTGTGTGTGTGTGTGTGTGTGCTTGCATGCATGCACAACAGTGCTGTACAGTGTGTACAATGCAGTGTAAGAGAGGCAGTGTGAATCGAGATCAGCCAATGCTCCCGCTTTAAGCTTGTATTGTAACAGTTAACAAATTGCAATTAACAAATTACTTAAATTCCATATAAATAATCAGATATTTAAATCTGATTTTTTACATGGAAGTGATCAGCTATGATTTTATGATTGTGACAGGCCTACTCTTTTCTTCTGAGAAGTGCAAACTTTGGTTATTGTCTCCTATATGTTAAATCCATCCAAGAGAAAAGCAGCCAGTCAAGAGTACTATAAGAATGACAATAAGAAGAGCAACAACATTGTTCCAGGATGGTAGGAAGTTTTGAAAGATGAAGTTAGGCACAATGAGCTATTTGAGCGTGTCAGATCAGTGTGTTGAAGAGAATATAAGAGAAAGAAGTCTGGACTGTACTGCAGTGAATCTGAAACCTGTAGTGTTGGATTGCCTGGCCGTATGGGGTGTTGCCACCTGCTACACAGCTGCTATGCCCCCCTCCCACATCTCTGTGGAGGGGAGCAGTGGGGTGTTTCTCATGCTGGCTGCCTCTCAGTTCTCTGCTCTGCTTTACTCTGTTCCAGCCAGGGCCGCGCCCCATACTAATTCAGGACATGCTAGCAACAACACAGCGAGCCAGAGCACAACAAACCGGCCGCAGGTTTCCATCCCTCCCTCATGGCTCTCATGTTGTCTCTGTCTCTGGGCAGGATAGGCATGTGCTTAGGTGCAACCTCTGGTTAAAGTATTGACCTGAGCCCAACATGATCCCACTCTTCATGTTTGGTTGTGACCACGTTTGCACATAATTCTCAAATGATTCTAGATCTCAGGTTAGGACTGGGCTTCTCATTACCTGTCTCTCTCTTCTCCCAGAGACTTTGGCCTGCATTAATTTTGGCTTCAGTTAAAGCTGTTAACTAAGGATACCTACACATGCTTCACTACCCTACACCCCCCTGTGAGCTGGGCTGGAATTTGACCGTGTGTATGGTCTGGAAATGTCTCGAGCTTTGCAGTTAAGCCTGTAGTAGCAAAGCAGCAAGGCTCCTGTCGTCCGTCTCAATCACACAGGGAGCGTGCTGGGGCATGTGGGTAACACAAACCCAACACTGGGACAGTATGTATGACAGCACACATACGCGCACACACACAACGGCATGCCCAAGGCCCATTATAATAGCTTAGAAGCCTTATCTTGACCCAGGAGTGGGAATGCCAACCCGAACATGTGAGAGCTACTGACGTTTACATGGAGCATTGAAGGCAAAATTAATCAGCCACCAACTCAGTATACACTATATTAAATACTATAATATATAAAAAACGTACATTATCTTTGGCATGGCTGTAAGTCCTGAGAAAAAAAAATAGTTTCTTTAATTCTAATATATATCAATACACACTCTTTTTTTTTAATAAAAAGAAGTAGGACTAGATCCACCTGGAATAGCGTTACAGAGAAACTGAACATGTATGTGTCAATGGTTTCAAGTGTGGTAAAATTCATAAAAGCTACCCACTGTTAATTTTTTCTTTTTTTTTAGATAATATCTACTGAAATGATTTGATTTCAATATTATTGTGAATCCTTAGAAAAAAAATAATTGTAATGTAGAACCTTTACATCATGTGAGTTCTCTGAAGAATGATGACTGAAAGGTTCTTTAAGCAAAAGTGAACCTTCTATGGTATCACTTCAAAGATTTCTTGACATAATATCTCATTTTCTACAAGTATTTGTCACATTGCAGCAGAAACTGGTTTTTCTTTTAGATCACACACCTACACACCAACGCGAACACACACTCAAAAGAAACCTAGAACTGTCTTTTTTCTCACCTGACCAAAGAAGGACAAGAAATCTGATGGTTCATTTCACATTCTACACATTCCTCACATTCCAGCAGTAGAGCAAACAACATGGCTACAGAACCTCCTCTGTTCTACTTTAGGGTGATGTGGAGAGGCCTCCGAATAACAGGAAACAGCAAATCGCTCAAACCTGTATATGGGTTCCATTGTGTTGACTGTCCACAGCTTTGAGACAATAGTCTGGCAGCAACAGCAAAAACAAAATGCCACATCCTAATGGGAGAAATAGCTAACCTATTTTCATCCACTCTCTCCTTGAGGGGCAATGAATGACTCCATGGAAATAGAAGTACATTCTTTTTTTGGAACTGTGCTCACAAAAGCTTTCTTTTTCTCCACACTATGCAACAGATAGCACTATGTGTTGCTACTGTTGTACTACCCTGTCTCCCAGCTGATGATGAGGTGATATATGTGAACTCACCTCCAATGGCGTTACACCTGGAGGTGATCTCCCACAACACTAGGGCCATGGAGTAGACGTCCGTCTGCTTGAAAGATTCAATGTTCTCCAGGTTGATTCTTGACTCCAGCACCTCTGGAGCCATATATCTGGCCGTTCCAACCTGTGATGAAGAGACAGACCCACATGTCGTTACAATGCCTTCCCTTTGTAGTCTAAACTCTACATAGGCTTTGATCTCAATCTTAGACTTAAAGGGTTATCGGACGTTTAAGACACACAGATCTCCAGCCTGAAGACATCACTAAGCAACTCTTTGCACTGCTGCATTCGGTGAGTGTTCAGATAAGGTCACTAATATATTTATAACATCTATTTAAAAATGATTCAAGTGTCGTGAAGAAGTAGTAACACTGCGATAGTGCCTCAAAACAAAGTGCAGCAGATATTTAATGGTTAGAAATTCTTCACAATGAACCCTGTGATTTACACAGAGGTGCTTACTGATTCACTAAACATCTAGTGTTTTTGCAGTTTTAGCCTGTGAATCATATATCAGCGCAAATACAGAGAACAAAGGTCACACGTGCATCAAGATTAAGAGATGCCTGGAGGGGACTTTCCCTGCAAGTCAAAACCAAACCCTGTCTTAACTCTCACACTTACACTGTCAGCAAACTGATCGGCTTTTGCCAAGCAACCCACCCAAAGATCACACACACCAAACCCATGAGAAGTGAGAATGTGAGTGAGTTGCACAGTGTGTGCACGCAGTGCGAGAAAACAAGACCACAGAGCAGTGTGTTGTAGTAATTTTGTTATTCAGCTGCATGAAACTGCTGTGGCGTTTTTCATGCTAGTAGTTTTGACCAGCATGAAACAGACAAATACAGACATATTTCTATATAGATACAAGTCAATAAAACTTTATTTAAATTCATAGAGTAAAAGTATATCAGCAAATGAATTCACTTGATTATAAAAGTGTTTTGGCCATTCCTTAAATGCTCAGACATATTACAGACTAAGGCTTATTAATCAGTAACCACACGGAAAATGCAAAATGTCTGAGTTTAACTTAGATTAGAGGAGTGTGGATTGGAAGCCTGGACCCATCTACAGATCCTAGTCATTTAAAATGTAAATGGCTAGGATCTGCTCACAGGTCCAGACGTGTATTCCTCCCTCCTAAAACTTGAGAATTATGCAGACAGGTAGCATTGTTTTCCGACAGTTTACTCTGATGGTGACCCAACGACCAATCCATTTAAGCCCAGTCCAGTCCAATTCAGTTCAATTCAATTAAATTCTTATCTGTCACGTTTTGGCCCTTTATTTTATCAGGTGCCCTAATTTTTGTTATTCTTCGTCTCTGCCCAAGCCATGATGTGTCTTGATCATGACTTCTAGCTTGCGCAGGTGTTTCATGTGTTTTTATATATCCTTGTGTTCTAATAAACTTTTGCCTAGTCTCTGTTAAAATTAATGTTAAAATACTTTGTTTGAATGACCCCATTTTCCAGCCCCGTAGTCCTAGTCTTAGTTAATTCCTTGTTTTAATCCTAGACTTGTTTCCCAGCACTTCCTGTTAATGTTCCTCAGTGTTGAATTTATTTCATACTTTGTTTTGCTTAATAAACTTATAAATATCTCACCTACACTCGGCATTTCACTACTGCATGACAAATCTTTTGAATTACTCATCCCTGAGGTATAAATAATAAATAATAAATGACTGTAAAATCATTTCCGGATTAACTATTCTTACAATATTGGCTATGGCAATATTGATATTACAAAAATCATTAATATGCAACTGAGCAGGTTAATTCATTGCAGAGCGTCTTGTGAGCATCCACCCATTACTTTGGTGGATATTTATCTTCATATCTTGGATTAATTTGTGTGTTTTTAATCCCGACAGAGTTTTTGGCTCTCATTTTTTGTTAAGCCACACAGTGACTTGAGTATGAATCATTCAAACATAACAAAGCACATCTAGCTTAAGGACTGGACCAGTGAAGAAACAGGTGCAGATGATTCCAGATGATCAGGTGGTGATCAGTATACTGGTAGTGCTGAATGCTGAGGGGTTGGAACTCCTTTAACTAGGCACCTTGTAGCTTAAGGCACTTTGCAGCCTGTCACAGTAAAGCATCTGTTTCTTCAATTTAGTCCACTCAGTATGAACAAGATAAGATAGTTTGACAGGCACAACATAGTATTTTTGTACCAACAAGGTAATTCAAAGCAAAATATAAAGAAAACAGGGGTGGCTCAAGGCTTTTGGCCAGTACTGTGTGTGAAGTCATATTGTAGTCAGAATATGTGGGAACTGTAAGATAAATATAAACTCGCCTGTCCACTGTTGGCCAGGTCGTCCACAGACAGGGAGTTGTCCAGGCGCAGGCCCAGGCCAAAGTCACACAGGCAGCAGGTGAGATCGTTCTTAACCAGAATGTTGGAGCTCTTGATGTCTCTGTGGACGATGGGCACTTTTGGCCTGCCGCAGGGCGTGTGGTCACTGTGGAGGTGGGCCACGCCCCGGACCAGCGAGCCGCCCAGCAGCCGCAGGTCCTCCCAGCTGATGACGTGGCGCGTGAGGTACTCCTGCAGGTTCCCTCGCGGATGGTAGGCCGTGATCAGCCAGTACTGCTTCTCCACTTTTCTCTCCTCAGCTGTCAGAAAGTGTAGTACATTCTCATGCTTCAGGTCAATGTTAGAGAAGATGTCCTTCTCATTCTTCCAGGAAGCGTACTCCTCATAAGGGAAGATCTTTACAGCCACTGTCTCGAACTGCTCTGAGGAACTCTGCTTCAGCTTAGCCTTATAGACCTCGGCAAAGCGGCCTTTGCCCACCTGTTACAGCCAAATACATCACAAAAGGGTTGTTTGAATATCATGGATATTTTTGTGCAATTCTGCAACCCTAAAGACTTGCATTATAAACAAAACATAAACAAGACAAACAATTATGATTATTATGAAAAGGGCTGCAATATATCAGATCTTAATATTCTTAAGTTATCACAATGTGAGCAACTTCAGATATTCCAGATGAGTATTTTAATAAATGCTTTTGTTAGTGTAATTTCTTTCTAAACCCCATAAAATGCAATGATATGTAACTGAAAAGTTATTGTGATGCTATGTTTTTGCCTTATTGATCGTTCTTACTTGTAGGTCCAGTTCGATGGGCAGTGGCTCGGTATTGTGGTTTAGGCTATTGGCATGTGTGGAGCTGCTGTCGGAGCGGTCGTCGTCCATCATTATAGCACAGGCGTCGCTGCAGTCCAGAGGGCCTTTGGGACCTTTGCGCTTCAGTGGCTTTTTTGTCTCCCACTCATTGAGCTTACGGCGCCGCTGGATGCGGTACCAGTAAAAAGAGGCAATGACAAGGACGGCCAAAACTAGCAGAGGCAGCAGACTGACCAGAATCACTGACACCACTTGGCTCTCTATGGCATCTGGGCCTCTACCTGGAGACAGAACGCAGCAGTTAGTTTTCACAGAAAACTTATTTACCATTTATTCCCTAATGCAATCTGAGTCACTAGAACCTCCACCAACACACCACCTACATGTTTACTCTTAATCGCTTCAGCTACAGTGCTTGTTATGAAAGTAAGCAAAGGGGTTACAGACCTGAGAAATGTAGATTAAGGTCTGACAAATATATGGGTTTTGGTAAAAAATAAATCTTACTGATGATTTTAATGGCTTATATCATAGCTCACTGTAAAATATAGACACAATTAATGTGAAGAAACATGTTAACTTTAAAGACAGTCAACACTGACTGCTGTGTAAGATGAGGAATTTTCACTATTACACTGAATGCACACATTCTGTTTGTGTTTCTGAGGGAGCCATAAGGAAAAGGGAAACACATAGGGACTCTGTTCTGGGGACTGTCTTGGTTCTTCCAAGAAATTACCATGCCACTCTGTCTGCCTGCCAACCTGGGTTTGGCATAGCACCTCGAGCATTGCAGGTTGAGTCTGGAATCAGAGGCAGACTGCTGCCAGCTATCGGGCAGAGCGGAGGCAAAGCTCAGCCTGTTTGCATTTCTCCATCACACGTACGCACACACACACACACACACACACACACACACACACACATTACTACCCTTGCTAAGAGACAGACATAAAACACTCTAAAATAGACACTCAGCTCTGGAACATTTAACATGGCAATAAAATGCAAGACTGTCTGGAAACGAGTGCAAAACAAAGCGAACTTAAAATTAAAAAGAGCTACAGATGGCAGAGTGAAAAGTGCAGATTTGTGCTTAATTATATACAGTGTAATCCCCAGGATTTTTTTAAAACACACACAGAAATAATTATGAATTTCAGGCCACATTTTTTTATTTTATTTACAGAATTTAAGTGCCAGCCACTCTGGTACCTAGTGTGAAAATTAATAAAACTATTAATAAAAGCCTTTTCTCCTCTGGCCATACTATTAACATTTTACTGCATCTGTGCATGTGTGTGTGTCTGCGTGTGTGTGTGTGTGTGCGTATGTGTATGCATATGTGTTTGCCTTTCCCAAGCTCTTTTTATGAAGCTCATGTTCTCCAGAGCCCCTGACTCACAGACTAGTCTAACGGAGCCTAATTGCTTCAACATTCTATACAAGTTCTGAATGACACAGTTCTGAAAAAAATACAAAAATGTGTCTCATTTCTCCTTAAAAACAAGACCATTCCGACATAATTTCATGTGAAAACTATGAAGATAAATGAACAGCTGCTAGGCAGCCTCATAATCAATTATGGTTAAGTTTTAATGTGAATGAATGCGAAATTCCGCAACCTTGAGCCTGAAGTCTCATTTTCTCTGAAGGGCTGACAGGTTATAAAAGTTAAAACACAGACAAATGGTCAGATTCCCAGATTCAAGACACTTGCCTGGTTCCTACAGAAGAGTGTGATCTTTCTGTGGTTCAGCGCTACAATACTGTAAAGCAAATTCTCTGCCAATGACTTACATCCTGGCTGCTTTGTGTAGCAAATTCTAAGTAGAGGTAGATACTACCGTGAAGCACTTACATAGATAATGCAGCTGTCACTAATGATTTTGTAAGAAATCGAGCACAAAATTGTTTTACAATGAATCCTAATCAAAAATATATGAAGGGTTTCATTCTGAAACACATTAAGGATAACTTTTTCTGGTTTTTTTTTTATGATAAAGGTTGTTGGCTATTATGATGAATGAAAATGTTCTTAGAGAATTAAAAAGGTGTTTTGCATTATACTCCAGCTGTCTCTTTAAATACGCTTTCTAAAATTATTACAAATGGATATACAGCAGTTTGGAATGAAACTGATCAAAAGTCTGTAGGTCAGCAAATAATAGACGTAGCCCTAAAATCACATTTACATACTAAAATATCGATCGCTTTTTATTGCCAGGTTTGTCACTTATTGACATTTAGATCTCTCACTTCTCATATTCGGACAGACTGTGTGGGAGTTTTGCCAGAGTGTGATTGGTAACATGCACACAAGTGTTGTGGGGTCACTGTTATTTGTTTGTTATGGTTACAGCTATGACTGGTTGCACAGCATGACTAGCACCGTAAATGTGTTTGTCTCTCTACTTTTCTTGCACTCACTCTCTCTATCTCTCTTTTGCTCCCTAGCCAACAGTGACTCAGTTGTGTCTGAAGCATCTGCTCTGTGACTGGAGGCCTGGATTCCATAGTGTGGGGGAAGAAAAGAAAATCTGCACAGACCAGACCTGTCAGATGCTCTTCTGCTGGCTTTTCTTCTCCTTTT
The DNA here is from genome assembly GCA_037974485.1 of Hemigrammopetersius urotaenia. Taxonomy (NCBI): domain Eukaryota; kingdom Metazoa; phylum Chordata; class Actinopteri; order Characiformes; family Alestidae; genus Hemigrammopetersius; species Hemigrammopetersius urotaenia. Next base: position 15,742,201 of record JBBPDC010000007.1, on the reverse strand, counting down.
CCTCAAAATAACCAGTGATAAAAGATCAACTGAGGATGAACAATCCACTCTCGCAATTAGACCCTGACACTTAGTAAGAATGACACATGCTGAGGTGTTCCTATTCCTGCCTGAGAGAGGTACCAGCAGGTCCTGTTTTGAAAAGCAATGAAAAGAGATATCTTCACAGATGTACAGGTACATGTGTGCTATTCTCAGTTTTTAATTTCAGTGGTCTCTAAAATCAATGTGGAACAGCCTTTTCCCTAACGCAGCATGTAAAATAGGGCGCATAAAAAATGTAAGTATGTATAAAGTTAATGTATATTCTGTGGTGTTTTGGTAATTCCATTGAATCAAAGAATAACAACAAAAAACCCCAAAGTGAATAAACAAAGCCACATTAAGTAATATGATGAGAAAAACATAAATGGAAACATAATGGAACAAACACAATGAAAATGACAAATCCAGCATTAAATGGATTTCACAACTGTAGTATAGGACTGTGACCACATGCACTAACAAGCTGCAAAACTTATGTGTGAAGCTGTGACTATAAAAACAGTGCCGAATGCCACTTTAGAGGAACAGTCCTGAGATGCTTCCAGAAACCATAAATCAAGGGTTGCTGCTGCAGTCCACATTACATTTGTCACTCTTCCTAAGTTTACAGCTCCAAAAACAGAAAAATGTGTGCAGCTGACACGGTGAAGCGCAATACACGGTGTCTAACAAACTTTATGGGTTGCTAATTAGAAACGCATGTCTGTCTAATAGCTGCTAACACTATAAAGAGAAAAACAGAAATGCATGCTCATGATTCATTTCAGAGATATCTGTCACTGACATCTTACCAAGAGGTAAATTTAAAGACACATGCACTTGAGCTATAAATTAGGATAGTAATGAATCAGTGCACACTCGACTATTCTTCAAGCACATTTCTCACTCCATATTTCATTTCTAATAGGTTTTAAATATAATGGTAAATGATCAAATAAAATGAAAATTAAATCATTTTAAATAAAATAAAACAGAGTGGCAGTGAAGCTTCTTAGAATTTTCAGCGGTTTGTTTGAAAATATTCTTATTTCTATTTTTTATCTTTTCATACTTTTTTCTTTTTATTATGTTACATTCAAACCTCATGCTAAAGGTTTGATCTTAGAATGTACAACTTCAGTCTGTATGGCACTGAGAAGGCAGTGTTATCCACTTGCCTGTTGAAAGACTTCTATATGAACTTTTAACCACCAAATCCCCCGAAGGGATATGTCTGGGTTTTTTTTTAAATATAAAACAAGACATCACTTAGCTGTACTCTGACAGGAGGATTTTTGCTGGTAGCAGTAAATCTGTATCAGTATTGTTTATACATAAATATTGGTTGATGTCAGTAAGATTTGATTGGAGATATTGGCTTATATTGCAGCATGTATTTTATTCTCTTATTTTGACTTGGTATTCATCTTCATTGCATCTAATAACACTGACTTCCAGTACCTAACACCCCATGTTGAGGCAATCTGGATGATGTAAAAGCTCCACTCCACACATACTTAATGTCACAAAAATGTTATGGCAGAGAAAAACAATGCCAGACATGGAAATGTAAATCATGGCTCTGTTCCAGTAAATAAACAGAGACTTCCTGCACGTTCTGGCTCAGGGAAGGAGTGAGGCCTTCTCTTCTTTTCGGTTCTTGGGGAGCATAAACTGCTCTCAAACATTTCACACTGTACACACTGGATTTCAGTAGTAAATGCATGACCTTGCACACTATTAAAGACTGCGCTTAGTTCTTGTAGCATTTATGTTCTTATGTGGTTACTGAGAATGTGAAGAACTAAGATGCAACTAACGGTGTGTATACCTCAGCCTTGTTTACATTTGGGAACACTGAGTCAGAGCATGCTCAGCGCAGCCAGTTCTTTGGCTATGTGGTTGTGATGTTTCTGCTTTGAGTTAATAGACAGGAAACCACATGTCTGAGATCCTCCGCTTGCTCGCCTCACAACACAAACCGAAGCCAATCCGTCTCAAACAAGCACACTTAGCAACCTTTTATTATTATATTCATATTTGATTACATTTTATTACATCATAACCGTGTGAATGAAATATCAGCAGGTTATGTGTGTTATTCTCATGGAAATTATATGCACTGAATCTATTAAATTCAATGTACCATGTTTTAAGTGCCTACAGAAGAGTTGCTTTCGGCGTTACATTTGAGCTGTCTTCATATCTTCTATGACCTGATCTTGAAGCTAATTCCAACTATGAATAGACAGATTGTATGTAGGAATGTGCAAAGATCAGGTGGGCAAGCACATCATGTACACAGGCTTTAGCAGCAGTTTTGCTGCTAAATATGAGTGTAAGTATGACATCCTAACATTGTCAGCACCTGCAGAAAAACGACAGATTACTACAGAGAACTGATCTTCATATACTCTGAACTATGCCATTCTAAACACTATGCACACACAAACAAGTTAGGAGTCACTTCACAGCAAAGTACAGCCCAGAGTCAAACTAGGTGCCTTTGCAGATATTCAGAATGCATCACAAACTCTCACCCACACACACACACACATCACCACAGCTCACATTTAGCCCATTTCTTCATCAAAGCAAAAGACAGCTTGAGACAATAGCTGTAGAGAACCACAGGCAGGTGACAGATATGCTGGGAAAATGTAGATGTCTGCTACCTGAGTATAGTTATAAATTCCAATTTTGTCTCAAGAATGGCCTGAGTTTAGTTTCTAATGAATGAATTTTATACACTTTCATGTATTCTCTCTGTCCCTCTCTCTCAGGTCTGAAGTGTATCAAGCACGTCTGCAAACAGCAGCACTAGTGAGGCGAACTTTAGTGCCGTGAGGCTACCAGTTGGAGCGGCTGTTCTCTACCAGGTATAATCAGCAAATCCACAAAAATGTACTGGTAATAAACACTGAGAGTTGGACACTTTCAGTAAGTGGGATACAAACAGTGAGCATGACACTTCCAGACACTTCTCATTTAACTTGCTTAGGCTTAGATTTCACAACTGTGTCGACCTCTCCAAAGAAGTACGTCATATATCTTTTTTCAGACTTTATCTATAAATGTGAACATATATAATACTCTTGTCAGGTGTATAATCAAAATCATCTGGCAACACAAAGATATTAACTACTTATATAAAATAAGAGTGTCAGATAAATATGTGGATGGGAGGGGATAAACCTCTGCAGGCTGAATGTGAGGATTTATGTAAATGCAATGACATCTCAAAAAAAAATTATGAATACAAAACGAGATGCTTTTGCCGCTTCGTTTCTACACATGGATTGTAAGGCTGATCGTTTTTTTTAAATTTGTCTTTTACTTCGTCAATGTTTTTTTACTAAATGTAGATTAAGTTAAAAACTTTTTCATTTCAGTTTTCATGATATGGATGTCTTTCAAGATTTTTTTTCCCCAGTGTAGATGGCCTGAGTGAAAAAAAAGGAAAGAAAATATGAAGGTGGAGCTCACTGTGAGGGAAATTGAGGTTTTCGTTGCACTCTTCTTCGGTACATGAGCAGATGAAGAGCTGACCACTGTCTGTCTTATACTCCTTCATCTCACATGTGGTGCTGTTAAAGTCGTTCAGACGAATTTTGTGCACAGGCTCGGATGGGAGGTGACACAATGTCTCAACTGTTTGGTTGACCTCATTCTTCCTCCTGAAGGAATGCGACACATCCAAGAACAAACACGGGCGCACACACACACACACACACACACACACACACACACACACACACACACACACACACGCACATATGTAAACACAATGATTAAAAGGACTATATAAAGAGAGAGGTACATAGTATAAACATGGTCAGTCCAAACACAATAAACCAATAGAGTCTGAGTAGCCCTCCAATGTTAACTTAGTTATAACTTCTGAAAAACAAAACAACAAATTGATAAGAAAGAGGGAACTGTACTGAGTTACAATTTGTACAATTTGTAAACTATACAAAGGTTTGTGCAATTTGCAGATGTATCAGCAATATGTATTTTGCTTTACACTATCTATGAGGCTTGTGTGGCTAACAAGTAATGAACATTTATGTTCCACTAATTAGCATTAGCTATAAGCATACTTAACAGTGAATGTGGTTTCAGGCCGTTGTGCAATAGTTTAGGTATGTGTGCACAGTGCTAAGCAGTATGCTATATTTGTTTCATGACAGCAATCATATCTTGTCTGAGTGTCTAATCCTTCATGTTTGTGCAATATGTGGTAAAGAAAAAAAACAGAGCATTGACGTACCAGACTGCCACACAGACCTCATCATCAGATTCACAGATAGAGGTGATGCTGCAGTTGGCCTGGCAGGTGCCGGTGCCATTGCAGGAAGTGGGCTGCACATCACAGAACTTACACAGCTTCGCCAGCTTTAATATCCCAGGCATCATTCCACCTACTACAAAAGATAAAAAACATTAAGGAATTTCAAAAGGAGGATGCACGTTAATTAGGTTAACAGTCTGCTCTGCGGTTAATCAGCCTAACCTTGTGCCTAGACTGCAAAAAAGATACTGCCTGTCAGTTCCTCAGAAGGTAAACAGTATAATTTTACAGTTGATCTGATTCCAGACGTTTTTATGTCCCAGCTCTCAACACGTCTGGGCCAAGTAATTAGCGCTCCACAGCCCTAAATTGCCTCCCTTAAGTTTGCTATAAGTCACAATACTTTACTGCTTTACTTTCTTCAGTGAGTGACATGCCAGCATGCAGGTGAAGGAACATGTTCAGGGGTGCACTGTGTTCACTGCTGGAGCAAACAGTGTGATCTTGCATTCTTATCTCTAGGGCCATTTTCTGTCTGTGTCCTGTTCAAACCTGCTCTCCTCCAAACTCCAAACTCATTGTACAGTATACTAATAATGCACAGTGAGATAAGAATCATATAAGTATGATAATGGCCAAACATTTGTTTAGATTTAGTTCTATGTGCCACATTTATTTTTGTTTTTTTTTATTTATTACAGTAAATCCAGGTAGATTAGCAGATTACCAGTATATACATTTTTTATAAATGTTTATGTATCAGCATCAGCATTAGTAAATGCTGTGACCAATGAGACGCCTACTGAAAATGCTTCTATTTTGTAGTATCTGTAGCTGCAATAGTTTTATTGTGTTATCAGCCAAACAATTTTAGCGAAACATCGACTTTTTGAAATATTCATTTTCAAAATGACTTCAAAATGGCATGGACTCCATGTGTTCTACTCATCAACAAGAGTAGAATAAATATATGCAAGAGAAAAATAAGGCACAAACATTTTACAAAAGGCTTTAACATGGTCAGTAAACTCATGGCTTCATAACTTTTCATAGTTTAGACATCTTCAAATTTGTGAAATATTCTGTTGCTTATTTCCAGATTCAAATGAAAAAAAAAAAATTTTGGACGTCACTTTGGACATTGCATCTTTACAATACACTCTTCAGTCGGGTTCTTAAATGGGTCTTGGCCTGGATACAGGGCAACTATTAACTCATTAAACTCTATGAAACCAATAAGTGGGCCCACACTTTAATTTCTTATTCTCTATACAGCTGCATTCAGTCGTTGCCAAATTACTCTTAGAAGTTACTGAATAATAAATGTTGCCAGTGGTCCTAAGTGTTGAATGGTATAAAAGTTTTATATTATGCAAAGTTCTTTAAACTGTCAAAAGGGACTTCATACTCATATATAATATTTAAAAAATGATTATTTAAAAAATAAACCAATTAAAAGTTATATCAGGACTTTAAAGAACACTTATAAGTATCTTATTTTTAGAGTAAACCCAATAGAAGACAAGCATACATTTAGAACACTTTTCCTCTGTGTGAGCATAACGCTGAATGACCACAAATGAGCTCTTACTGATGTCACTGATATAGCAATTATACTGACTAAGTCTGTCTGAATGAGGTGTGAATAAGAGCCAGTAAGTAATTATTTAATTTGGTGTGAATGATTTCTTTGCCATAGATAAATGTCATGCACTGACAGGGTTAATCAAGACAGAACCAACAGCTGACCGCCCAGTTGTGTATGTGTGTGTGCTCATATTTGTGTGTAGGGGCTGCATGCAGTCATTAAACAGTGTAATGTAGCCCTCTAGAACAGCTGTGAGCTTGTGTAATAAGCATGCCTCCTGATAAAAGCCTTCCTCTGGTATGATAAAAGGCTTTCCCAGTTTCTGGCTGCCTGAAGAGGAACCAGTTGGGCACAAGTTTCACAAGAAATTTGCATTGAATGGCCCATATAACCACTGTAGCCAGTAAACTAAATGAAAACCGCTTGTAAAAAGCAAAACAGTAGTTTAAGAATCCCTAACAAATATAACAAAGTAGTTTGAACAAATATAGTTCAAACTACTGATGTATAATGAATGATCAGTCCTCAATCTGTTCTGTTTGAAGGCTGTTGTCATGACAAAATGCAGAATGAATGTAAACGTTGACTTTGCTTAGTGAATTAAATAACTTGCTTAGGTAGTGAATTAAATAACTGTAACCATCTTTACATCCTCCATGATGTCAGTTTTGGCTCCACAACAAACTGCTGAAAAAGTCATTGGAGGAGATCTTTCACCCACTGAAGTTCTGCCTTGCTTCAGGGTAAATTCAGGGTGTCAACAAGATCACTGCTGAAGCCACCCTTCCCAGTCAAGCTTATTCCCAAAACTATCTTGAAGAGCTTTCAGAGCAATGAACTCACATCCAGCGCAGTTTCTTTTTCAAAGCCATATTACAGTTGATTCAGTTGCAAAGACCGACTGTAGCTTTGCTTTCCTAACCTTCCTATTAAGAAATCTAACTGTATAACATCATCATTCTGCCTCTTTACTCCCTCACTAGAAGCCAGGGATCATGTCAATACATATACAATGTACATGGCACCTTGTCAATAAACAGATTCTGATTCTGTCCAAGTAGCTGAAAAGTTTCTCCTTGACTGTTAACAACTGATTTAATCTCACTTTAATAAAAAGAATAAAAAAAACACTGTGATCTTTAAAGAGACCGCTTTAGACTACAGCAAGACCACTGTGCTCTCCCTCGGTGTACCTCTTCCTTTCATGTGTCCCCTCCACTCCTCCCCTTTAAGGATGGACTAGGTGAACTGAACAAGGAAGGAAAGAGCAGCCATATCCCTTCCTTTCCACAGCTAGAATAATAAAGCAACTTTTACTGCCTTTCCACAAAGTTTGCATTGCACTGTGTGATTTAAAGATTTTGGAAAAAAATCAGTGAATTATTTTTATTTTAAATTTCACCATGACTACATGTGAATATATTTTTGGGATCAGTTTTTGGCAATTAATTTTTTTAGCATCCGTTACTATATAACGGAAGTGTAGACGTACGCATAT
>JBBPDC010000007.1:15684114-15702881 GCA_037974485.1 Hemigrammopetersius urotaenia | reverse complement strand
TCTCTCTCTCTCTCTCTCTCTCTCTCTCTCTCTCTCTCTCTCTCTCTCTCTCTCTCTCTCTCTCTCTCTTTATGCTCCTTCGGTTTCCACCAGATGAGTAGCCTTTAAAACCAGTTTATTCCACTTCCCACTTTTATTGCTCTGTGTTGTGTACACTTGCAGACGGCTTGGTGTGTTTAGAGTGTGAAGGTGACTTATGGTCAAGTGTTTTTTGTCTTAGTCATGTGCAGCAAATTGTCTTGGAAATGTGTGAGTGAGAAGTGGGGAGGGGGTTTAGGGGGGAGAACGGGAGAAAGACAGATAGATGGAAAGAAGATGGAGAAAGGAAGAGAGAGAAAGACAGATTTATAGCAGGGGCGAGAAAGACAGGGAGACAGAGGACAAGAGGGAGAAAGACCGATGGAAAGAAGGGGGAAGAAAGAGAGAGCAAGAGAAAGACAGATAGAGAGAGGGAGAGAGAAAGACTGGGGAAATGAGGGAGAGAGGGCAAAAGATAAATAAAAAGAGAAATAGAGACAGAAAGGGGAAAGAAAGAGAGAGAAAGACAGACTGAGAGAGTGAGGGAGAAAGACTGGGAGAAAGAGGGAGAGAGGGAGAAAGACAGAGAATAAGACAGATGAAGAAAGAGACTGAGTGAGGGAGGGGAAAAAGACAGGGAGACAGAATAAGAGACAAAGAAAGAGAGATAGAGCAAAGGAGAAAAAGAGAGCAGAGAGAGTGAGCATGAGAGAGTGTGAGAGAGAGAAAGAGAGAGACAGAGAGAGAGAGAGAGAGAGAGAGAGAGAGAGAGAGAGAGTAAGAGAGAGAAAGAGAGAGAGACTTCCATGTGTGTCTATGTACTGTGTGTGGTCAGTTCATAGGGAATACAATCAGCCGAAGCCACTGATCTCCAAACCGTTTTTTTATGGGTGTTCCTTTAACAAGCACCAGCTCCACAGTCTAGACCTCTTATGACTGCATGTGTATTTACACCAAAAGAGAAGCATGAATTCAAGCAGCATATGCAGACAGAGGAAAAAAATGGCGTTCATGCCTGTTACACAAGATCCACAAACTCCTGAACTCCAGTACCTGAGGATCCGTTGTAGTTCCAGTATTGTTGAGTTTCGAGCTGCCGACTGCACCTCGCAATAGCAACGCTTGATCAAACTCTCTGCTTAATTCTAGAAGACAAATCTGGCTTAATTAGTGTCTGGCTTTAACGGTCAGATGACTCCTAGGGTTTGCTATGAGAGTCACCCTTGCTAATTAAGTTTTTTTTCTTTCTTCTCTTCACTTTTCTCCCACTAATGTCATTTTCAGTGTGTACAGGGAAAGGAAAATGGAGTGTGGCAGGCAGAGCCTTTAACAGTGCTGAGTGTGTTCTGAGTATGTGTAGAATCAGGATGATGCATCCTGTCAAGGGACAATAATTGACTAATCCATGCTGAATTGAAAAACAAAATCTGACCAACAGTGTGTCGTTTCACACGTGAAATATAAAAATAACTTTGTAATTTGGTTGAACCAGATTTTTTAACAAACTTGACCAACCTCACAACCTTTGCTGTGAAAGAATATATTTGGGTGGGGCAGGAATAGGTCAGCCCTGGGGTGGAGGGGAGAGAAGGGACAACGGGACAGTTGCACTGAAGTATAAAGCGGAGCTGAGACACACACTCATCCTCCGTGTGACGCTCGAGATCTAATGGAGAGCAGATGTGCTCGAGACACTGACTCAGACTTGACTTACATACAGTAAATATAAGCTGAAGAAATAACTCCCACTTCTCTCCTGGAACAGGCTGTAGATGAACCACTTCTGAACAACCATTCAGTTGCTGGTCCTTTACAGAATCCTGTTTAGAAATGAAATGTGAAAGTGTACTCGTAAACTATACTCGTAAAGTTTGTAGGCAATTTGCATAATGTAAACCTTCTGCAATTAAAGGGCACAAATCCCTCATTTTAATCTAATTGTATGTCTCTATTCCTTTTTCCTAATGTCGACTTTTTGCATAATTCACCTTTTGAGTTTGAAGCTCAGATTCCAGGCATGGGTTGTTCTGGTGTATTATGGAACTTTACACAATATAACCAATCTTTTAATTAATGATGCATGATCAAGTGAAGAACAGTATGACCTTGTGAAGAACCATTTAAAATCTTTATTTTTAAGAATGTAGACTCCACTTAACTTTTATACTCATGCCAGTGCCTACCTCGGGATACTGTTGTGCACTTTATAAGAACCCTAATAGCTTATTTCGAACCGGTTTGGCTAAGATGGGTTAACAGTGGCCAAATCTAGCACTAGACTGCTGTAATCAGCAGGCCTCTGCTGGTAGTTGGTATATCAGTGGGCTTAAGTTAACATTCCATTTAATTAGCTCATTACCACACGGCTCAAACATTACCCTCCCCCAGGACGATTACACAGAAAATAGTTAATATGCTGCCAGTGCCAGTGGAATGTTCCAGCAACTCTTGAGAACGTTTTTGTACGCACATACACACACTATTGTGACGACCTGTGTGGAGTTAAAATCCAAGGATGAGGCAATAGTGCAAGTTGGCCCATACTGAGAAAACAAACAGAGGCCAGGGAAGAGGCTATAATTCTCTCATCTCTTCTCTCTGCACAGCTCTGATCATGAAGGCTCACAGCCTCCTCTGCTCTTGTCTGCATGAGAAATCTGCATTCTTCCAGCGTCACTGGGGTCAAGGCATGAAGCTGCAAGACCTGAGGCTGGATTCAAGAAAAGTTTCCTTTAAAAAGACGACACAAAGCATTTTCAGACACTCATTAAAATGGACGTGATCATGTGCTTCAGTGTTTTTCAGCCTTAAACCTGCCTTATCTGTAGCAAATGGTCATTTACCACAGGCAAAAAGCTCAGTCTGTTTCTTTAAAACTAATAAACAACCATTGACTGACAACATTTTTTTTTAAGTCTGGTTTTGACAAGATGTCAATGGTCAGGGGCTGAAGCAAGTGTTTTAGGTTTGTGTTTTGAATGTATGAGGAAGGGTGGTATATAAATCATGGCATACAAAGATTAGGTCTGAAAATGCTAGTCTGAAAATGCTGGAGTACTCATTGAAATGCAATTCTCGGAACAACAAAAGCCTTAAAAGAAGGCTATTAGGCTATCAGTTGGTCAACACTATCCTACATTGTATATCAAAATTATACACATTCCTATCACACACAGGACATACATTTTGAAACTAAATTAACCATTTTTTTTGTTAACTGGCAACTGATCTCCTATCCCTTCTGATCTCTTCTCTAATGGAGAGGCATGAAATCCTCTCTCTTCCACTGAGTGGGAGTCAACGGAATGCCCTTCTCCTCTGCCTGTGTCAATACACAGCTCTGCGCCTACTCACCACACACCACACACCAAACACACACACACACACACACACACACACACACATGGATACACACACGTACACACAGCGCCACTGTTTATGCCTGTTGTCAGGGCTGGAGTCATAGCAACGGCTCCAGCCATCTGAGCCTCCGTTAAGCTAGCCATATCTGGAGAGAGAGCATGGAAACATGAGAAAAAAATACGAGCGTCTGCATAAAGTTCCACATTCCAGCTCTGGGGAAATATCAGAGGGGAAGAGAGAGAGAGGAAACAGCAGGAAAAGAGAAAGAGGATGTTGGTGCTTGGCAAATGTTGGTGTGTGTGATAGGAGAGAGGTAGAGAGAGAGGGAGAGAGAGAGAGAGATGGAGAGAAAGAGAAAGAGAAAGAGAGAGGGGGGGTGAGGTGGAGAGAGAGACAGAAGGGGGGGTGAAATGGAGTGAGAGAGAGAGAGAGAGAGAGTGAGTGAGTGAGTGAGTGAGTGAAAAAGAGCGAGAGAGAAAGAGAAAGAGGGGGTGAGATGGAGAGAGAGGGAGAGATGGAGAGAGAGAGAGAGAGAGAGAGAGAGGGAGAGATCATAGGGAATCTTAATGACCCTTAAATGAAAATTTAAGCCCACGTGTAGAACAAATTCAGCTTGGTCCTACCAGAGCTGTGCACAGTTCCCACTGTTCAGGACTGCTGTGGGTTTGGCTGAGCTGAATGAAGAAAGCAGAGGGTCTGATTGGTGGGAGGTCTACCTCTTCTGCTCACCTCCGGCCCCCCTCTAATGGAAACACAGCGACCATCCAGAAAGTCTTACATTGACTTCATACACATTCAAACGAGACTCTACGAAGGAGCATGTGGGAGGTTCAGTTAAATAAGGGGTTTAGTGTTTTCCAGCAGTTTTCATTCAAAACATATAAGGTATTTTACCCAGACGTTTTTTTTTGACCATTGTTTCTGTAGTCCTTTACATCAAAACCAGTGTTTGAGGTCCTTAGGAATGTAGAAATTATACATACATAGACAAGTTTAAACACTGACTTCTAAATGACTGGATCTAAAGGCTGCTCAGTATACAGCCATCCAACCTCAACCTAAATATCATGAAGGGCTTTTACTTTTTTAAATCATAGCTGCAGATAAATTCTCTTTAGGGAATGGTCAGATATTCCTACAAGTTCCATCAACCTTGGGATATTGAAAATTCGTGGACACACACACATCTACAGATATGGAGTCAAATAACCTGTTCATCTTGTAGATGTGGAACACACACATACAGTACATACACAGTATGGCTCTACAGTGTCAGTGTCACTGTTGTGCTGAGAGTGATCCTACACCCACCTGCTCACTGATGGTCCTACAGGGGGTCCTGCCATTGATGGATGGGGTAGGGGGTGGTGCTGACAAATGATGCAGAGAAAAAGATGGACTGCAATCTATACCTGTATAGACAAAGTGCATCTTTATAGTAAGTGGAGCTAGCAAAATGAACAATGAGTGTAGATATGTGTAGCTAATGGAGACAAATAAATCGAATGAGAGAGAGAAAGAGAGAGAGAGAAGAAGAGACAGAAGGACAGACAAAAAGAGAGAGAAAGAGAGATTCCAATGAGTGTGTATGTTCGTATGTACTGTGTAAGAGAATAAGAGAGAGAAAGAGAGGGAAACCCCTACAAACTGACCAATTGACAAGACAGGGAACAAAGCAGTTCAAGTACATTAAGACCTATGAAAAATGAATAGAGACGTCTTGGCTCCTGTGATGGTTTTTCTCCATGCTTTCTCTTCGTTTGCCAGAACACAGAGACATATGAGCGCTGGGTAGTCCAAGAGCCCAGCTGGAGTTGCTCACAATTCTGCAAGTTACCATAGAAACCTTACCCCTGGTTCCAGAGTTGCTCCCAAGTCTGTAGTCTGCAGGTAACTGTAGAAACAGCTCGGCCAGCTGGCGAGGCGCTCGGGTGAGTCTGCCAGCCTCCCCCTCACACTCGCTGCTGGCTCTCTCCACTGGCTCGGACCTCAAGAAATTACTGCACGGCTTTGTAGAGCCAGCTTCTCAACGCTCCTCACAGCTCTAGTAGGCTTGAGCAATCTCTTAAAGGAGGCCTATCAGCTTTTTGGACTGCTGTCTTTATAGTGGAAAATACTGTAGAGGGTGGAGGACTGAATTCAACAACAGAAAGTTAAATTCAAACATTTTACAATTGGTATCAGGTGATATGAGGCCTGCTTCATATATTACACAGGGCAGGAGATTGACCCAAAAAGGCCTGAGCTCTTGGATTTGACTGCATTCATTAGTTGCATGAATTTATGATTAATTTGTGACTCTCCAACTTATTGGAGCACAGTTTCCACATGCTTGTATGGTTGGATGGGGGGGGGGGGGTATATGTCCCTCTAGCCATCACTTGGGCACTAATTTTCCAGAGTGTCCTGTTCTTTTTCCAGTGGTTTTCATAAAATACTCATGTCAGCAACTGGGCACCCTAAAGTAGCTTAATTATTCTTCTGGGCATATATGAGCAATTTAACACTGACCTTGGCAAAGTGACATAAAAAAAGGAATTATACAGTAAGCTTAACATCAAGAAGGGATTTTAATCATAGTTGCATATTTATCGGGAATGGCCAGATCTCCCCACAACTTCAAAACACTGGTTTCCCATCAACCTTGGCATATTTAGATTCCCACACAAATAGGGAAATTCAAGGACACATACACAAATCTGCAGTTTAAGGACTAAAATAACCTGTTAGTTCAGCTTGTAGATGATCCTATGCCCAAAAAATACCTGCTCACTGGTGGTCCTATTGGGAGTCTTGCCAGTGATGAATGTTGTGAAGGCGGCTGACAAATGATACAGAGAGACAGATGGACTACAGTCCATACCTGTAAACTACAAAGTGCATCTTTATGGCATGTGGGGCCAGTAAAATGAACAAACAGTATAAATGAATAGATAAATAAATAAAAATGAAAAGAAGAAATCACAGTCGAACATTCACAAACCCATTTCTTCTAGAGACTTTGCCAAACATGTCAAGGCAGGTTATTATAATCCACCTTGACATTGACAAAGAAGCCAGACTTTATGAATGTCTGAGATTCAAAGAACACTACAAGCACTTATATGTGAACATAAGAAGTCCTCTGACTTGGAATATTGCACAACAGTCGAATTCCAACCGCTAGTAGCTGCTGCTGAGGTGCTCCTGAATCTTTACATGTGTTGATCTCATCTTCTCACACTATATCCTGTCTTTCCTGTTGTGGTCGTTTGTGTGGTTCTATTTAGATCTCGAGCTTATTGTGCGTTTGAATAGCACTGCTGTAATTGTATAAGTTGACCCATGCCTTTTTCATGTTGGCAATGAGAAAAGAACAAGTGAGTTTCAGGAGAAAGGGGGACTGACAAGAAGTTGGAATCTGTTCTACAGGCAGCTATGATGGCCAGTCATTTGATACAGGAAGCTGAGCTGGTGTGTGATTTATGTGGGACATATGCTCCACATGTCAACAGCAGTGTAGTGTATACGGTCATAGCACACATACCAAAACACAGCACTTCTCCACACTCTGCAAACAGGCCTTGTTAAAGCAAAACAGCGAGCTTGGCGCCCGTGTGTTTAGAAAGTCGTGTGGTACGCTGATCGGCGGAGCTGCAAACGTGCCCAAGGCATTAACACTTCTGCAAATAAACCAAATAAGGGAATATGTAGGCTGTTGGTGAAGATAAAAAAATGATCTGAAAAGAACAAATCCCCCACTGTGTGTAGAAGAATGTCTCTGCCCCCTTTGCGCCTCTAAATGTCAGATATAAGGATGAGTATTGTGTGTGTAGGATGGGGAGCGTGATGGGGTTTGAACATAGGGAGGAATGGACAAAGGTCACAAGAAGGCCTGAAACAGTCGCTTGTGTAGAAGAACAATCTCTCTATCGATCCGTCTTGAATGAGTGGGAGGAGGCCAGGCGTGGAAGGTCACCAGCCACTGCAGCATGGGGCAAGGTTCGGTAACCTCTCATTCTTTCCATTGGAGTGTCCCTTCTCTCTTTCTCTGCTTCCATGGGCTTTGGTGAACAGCATGTTGAAATGGTTATGATAAATTACGCTTGCTAAGTATATCTGGATGATCTAGAGCACTTCTAGAGCACTTCACAACTGCATGCATCATATAACAAAAGAGTTAGACCAATTAAAGAGAGCCTGTAAACATCAACAGCTTTGTGACTTCTACAATGTTTGTAGCAATATTAAACAATTAAAACTATACTGTAACTGTATACTGTAATCAATTTACTGTTATCAATTGATGCCTCAAGATTTGATCACAATGTTAATTTAATTGGATGCTCGTTTTCATGTGCTGTGTCATTCTGTCATAATGGGATCATTTACAGCTCTGGGCATCATTCTAATATTTCAGATTCCTGCAAATTAGCTGAAATCTATGAAGTTGTACAGATACATTATGATAGCAGAACCTGTTTGTGCAAACTTTTGAATCTGAATGTATATTGTTTGTGTTGTACTTACATTTTCTCACCATTAACTGGATCTGTGCATAGGAGAACTTGATACTGTGCATTATATAATATTGATATGAAGTCCCTTATAATGTAATATTGTAGTGTGTTGTAACAGTTACCATACCCTCTTGAATGCATTCATGTTACTAAAATGTTTATGTACACTAGCTCCATTCTACAGCAAGTCTGTACGTGTGCACAGACTTTTTTATACCACGTTTTTTTATGTCCACTCTTTTATACCTTTTCCCTGCATCTATGGTCCCCTCCACTGGTCTCCAAGTGAAATTGCATCCAGATGTCTCTTCCAATGAACCTTCAGCCTTCAATTCAAGTCTGTCCCATCATTCACTTAATCAATTATATAAGAAATAAGAAATACCCACATGAAAACTGTAATGGTACTAATATAGGATTCTTAAATGAATATTACATAGTGAGTTTTATGACACCTGTTACAGATTCCTATAAGAAATTAGTGCAGGATTACTACATGATGGTGGAGGTCATACGCTGCTGTAAAGGTATTTTATAGTACAAAATAAATTCTGTAGCTGAAATATGTTGCTGCACCAAAAAAGAGCAAAGACAGTAGTGTGAAAACAAGATTCTTTTGACCTTTTTTATTGAAAGCTTCATCGAAAGAAAAATAATAAACAGAAGTTTAAACTCGACATCCACTGATTTACAGAAACTCTCAGGATCACGACTCGAACACACGGGAGGCATGAATGTGCAGCAAATCAAAGAAGGAAAATAGCATCCTAGAACTGTTTCACTTTCATAATCCTTTCAACAACACTTGTACAAATAAAAAGAATTCCATAAATAGTCTTCTATTTCCTCTGTCAATAAGTTAATTTCTCATAGAGGTTTTGCTGTTTTGGCTGAATTTGGTAGAACATGTTTTTTTTTCTCCGTGCTGACTACATGACCCTCCCAATGCTAAAGCCAGAGGTCTTAGAAAGGTCAATAAACATTCTTACTTGGTGTGATTATCCATGACAGTCAGTCAGATCAGAAGACACAATGTGAGACTCCATCCTAACATCCAATGAAATGTGTAGTGTTACAAAAGAGGAGCAGGTTTCATGGCCACTGCACTGTAAAAGCCAGCACAATCATCACCTCTGAAAATAGAAGGTGTCCTATGCGGTTGCAGGCTTTCTTAGTTCTGTAGTATGTGAATCATTTAAGTTGGCTTACTGTTGGATTTTACAGTGTGGAAACCCTATTAGGAATGGAAGAGTACAGCCCACTTACTGTAGGCTAAAGCACAACAAACAACTCTGTCCTGTAGTTTAGAGCAGCTCCCTCCATATCTGCCTATATTCTGTAATACAGAAGGCATTTGGACCATGCGTGACACAAAGATGTACTCTGAAAGGCGTGCACTCGAAGCTGCGGACACCTCTCAAAGTTGCTATGGTGGTCCTTTAATCTCTTTCTATTTAATCTCTTTCCATCTGCCACTGTGGCCCTCCAATACTGAATGCTTGATAGCAGCAATTACATGATAAAATGAACACTCCAGAAAGGCAGTAGAAACAAAACCGTTTCCTATAGATCGTGTTTTGTTTGTCTTTTCTTCTTTTTAAACCCAAGAAATGAAAATATGTAGCTAGCCTGACCTCCACAGTGTAGCAGAGCTATGCTTAGTGTAGTCTTGTCAATGATGAGACATTACAATGCAGCCTACATGTTATCCTCGTTGAGACAACATGGTAGAAAGGAATTCGTGTTTATTACCCCACTTTCAGAAGACAATATAAGGTCCACTCCTACACCCACCCCAACCCAACCCTACACAACCCAACCCAATCCAACGCAACCCAATCCAACCCATCCCAACCCAACCCAGCCCATCCCAACCACAACATATTTTTATTAGGTCACTGAATGGCAATATCGATGGTAACATCATTCTACTTCTATGATACTCTCATTCAGCAACTAGCAGTTTGCTTTAGCGACACCAAAAAGGGAAAACACACAGAAGAGTCTTGTCACTATGAATTGCTAGCATTGCTGTTACTCTGACTTCTAGCGGCCAACGTATCACCACTCAGATCACTTGTATAGGATGTTACCCAGTGCTTGCTGAGGAACAAATTGTTTAGCACCCAGAGATCCCCTCTGTGAAGAGACAATGAGAGATGAGCTTCTAGAAACAATGCAGACAATCTGAACAAAGCGCATAGACGAACAACCAGCACTGTGCATGTCTAGCAAAGATCTTAGCCCCTGGGTTCAGAAAATGTCTGGAGGTGGAAGTGGCCTGCTTAAATTCAGAGAAGAGAAGAAAATAAGGGGAAAAAAAAGTTTCCCACTCTAATAAAGACTTATGAAGATGTCATTCCAAAAAAGAAGGTACTTCAGAGCTTTCAAAAATAACACTGACCATGCAACTATGAATGAAGAAATGTGGAAGAACCTCCACCAAGGGCTGTCTAAATATCTCTATGTGTATTTAAACTCCACTTTGAGCAATGAATTAGTGGTATCCAATCATCTGGCCAGAAACTAGGATCTACTACATGGCAAAAAGAGAAAAACAGGCAAGCTATTTCTTAATTCTCAGATGAAGAGAAACTGACTCTTTTTTTTCTGACGCGAGACCATCAGGGATGGGTGGCTTAACCTACAGGGATGTCAAGTGTATCTCTCTGGTTTACAGATTTAGCTCTTCATTGCTTTGTAACAAGGCACTGGAGTAACCACCTGATCCCTCACTGACAGGTAACCTTTGTTGCCCCTTTCATGCGGTGAGTTCATTATGTTGCTCAAATAAACTTTGCCAGCGGTGGGGTTTAAGCAGACATGAATGTGAACTTGGTGGCATAAAGTGGGGCATTTGTTTCAAAGCATCATCAATTTACAATCGGTGCAAAAGTTTGGGCATCTTTGGTCAAATTACATGTTTTATTGATTTCTTTAAGTGGAAATAAGCTTTACAGGGAACACCGTTTGATGCACATTTTAGTGCACACTTTCTATTTACTTACTGAATTAAACATACTGGGAAACAACATAGATAGTGGTCTGTGCAGAGGTTATGGCATATTTAAAATTGTATGTTCATTTTTTTCCAGTATGTTAAATAAACTGAAACTGTGCATAACTTATTTTCACCCAGAAAAATCAGCATGATTTGACAAAGGATGTTCAGACACTTGCATATGATTGTGTACTATAGAGCAAATGACAGCTTTTCCACTAGCCCCAAAGCAAATCTTAACCGCTTGAGTATCTTGTTTCCTCATGGTGGAACTGCTTTAAATTGAGGTAGCTAACTGCAGAGAGTTTAAATACACACAAGTGAGACACATTCCTACTTTGGCAAAGGGTATGATGTGGTAGCCACACTGGGGATACAGGAGGTTTCCTCAAAACAAGCTTGTCCCTAGAGCGATACGACACAACCTTGGTGTTTCAGAAACGTCCATTCAGAGGACCCATGTGGAAAGACTGAAAGAGCTTGAGTCAGTGACCGGGACGGGGTGGAGGGGTCTGTAACAGAGTCGTACAGTGTCCTCAGCGGAGAGAAAATTCCTTCTGCAGCATCTCTGATGCCATCTGCTGGGGAGAGGTCCCACTCAACACAAAGCATGCTATCTGGAATTCTCCATCACTCTCCATCTGTCAGGCAGAGAAACTGCAGCGGTGACGTTTAAACCCCCTGCCCCACCCCCACATCCAATGAAAGTATCGGTATGGCCATCAAGGTCAAACAAATACTTCTGAGACACAGAGACTAAAACAACAAGGCCAAAAAATATCAAATAGAAAAGAAATCGATCTACTCCACTGTCTCTAAGGGGTTTCTTCATCTTTGGTATAAAATATGCCATCCATGGGCTGCATTTGATCCACAGCTAAGAAAGACTAAAGAAATTGTCAACAATTTCCTATTACTATTGCTTTTTGCACACATTTTCTTTATTTTAATTCAAAAGCTCCTATCTACGTACTTTTGCGCTGCCAATAATTTTTTTTTTCCTGGTTTTTAGTTTTTGATATTTTTTTTTTTCGCAATGAAACAAGCAAAGCAGGCTGAAAACACCTTAAAGCTCATAAAAAATATTGCAGATAAAAACAATAATGCCATTAAAAATGATCTGCACTACACAATAAACTGCATTTCCCAGGATGCAGTGGTTTACATTTTTCTTTTTTTTCTAAAAAATGCAACTCTCTTTAAACACATCACTATAGTTTTGACTGTCCTTTCTTTTAAACACAAAGTCGCCATTGATAATTTAAAATGTCTTCACAAGACATCTCTAATTTCTCTGTACAGGTAATATCACAGGCTTTCACTCGACCCCAGGTCTCACATCACTCCGATAGTTCATTCAGACAGATTTTTTTTGTTGTTTTTTTCCTTTTCTTTTCTTTTCAACCATTCAACTGGGAAAAGTCTTGGACGTTTCTGAAAATTAAGGCAACAAAGATGATAAAACATTGATTTCTCTAGAAAACTAAAATCTAACTCATAAAAAAATCAAAAGTAAAAGTAGCTTAGAATCCGAGGAAGACTTCTTTTTTTTTTTCTCTCTTTCATTCTCTCGCTCTCTCTTTCAGAAAAAACGTGCTTCCTCATCTAATAGAAAACTCGCTGTAGCTGAAAACCTACCTGCACATTCAGAAAATAACTGGAAAACTTTGTACTTGTTTTGTACTTTGAATTTCATCACTTCATGAAGGAAAAGTCTTGTAAAGTTGTAGACAGCCATTTAGCTCCCACTCCCAGACCACATAATCTCTCTCTCTTCTTAAACCATGATGGCTTTCAAAGACTCCTCTTGCTCTGCCCAGGTGTTGAATAAATTCTTTTTTTTGGTGCTTGTGCAAAGGTGGACACAAATGTTTTCTGTTCCGCTTTTCCTTTTGTTCCTCCAAGTCCCCCTGGCACAGTCCCCCAATCTCAAGGCAACGCAGTCGCTCCCTCCTCCTCCTCTCGTTATCTGACCACACGGGGGGGGACAGGAAGGGCAAGAGCCGGGGAGGAAGCAGCCAGCGCAGGAAGAAGGAGATTGAAAAAAGAAATAAATGTTTAGGACAATAGTGACACTGATAAAACAGGCAGCAGTAAAGCCTGAAACGGCTTAAAAACAAAGCTGTTAAAGCTTTGGAGTAAACTACATTTCTATTTCATGTAAAGAACCTTTAAAATGCATAGTTCTTTAAAGAAGCATTTTGATAAATGTGATGTGTCAAGAACCATTTTTTGTAACAATGTAACAATAATATAAAGAATCTATACCCGGTCAAGGTCCTAGAACTGTATGTCACAGAGCTCTCACAAACACTACATCACCAAAGTGCAAAAACTGAAATGTGTATGTTTAGGAACACATCAAGATTCTCACTTAGCAGGCTGATAGGAGTAGGTGGGTGCGTGATCGCTGGTACCGTCCACGCAGAGAGGCTGCTGCTGACCACTGGCGTCTTGGGAAGAGGGAGGGACGCTCTGGGGAGACGCCTCTGTCACCACACCCTGGAGCAAGCGCATGTCATGTATGTCATAATTATGTCTCTGAGAGGATGGACATGATGCTGAATCATTTCTGTGAGCGCAGGCCAATGAAAAAAAGGACCAGAGAATGCCCTCTCTATTATAGCCTGTCTTAAGACTGAATATAACCTACATGTTCAACGTAGTGGAAATCTGAAGAGCTGCACAATTGTTTAAGATAGCAATTCGACCAAAATTGTTAAAATAGAGAAACCCAGGCCCAGTCTAAGCAACATTTGCATTTGGTGCATGCTCTAGCTCTGGCTCCACGAGCACTCCAAGTTTTTGTCTAAATTTAAATCAAAATGCATATTGATGGAGTAAAAAGGTGGATCATTTAGGGGCACTGATTACTGATCTGATCCAACTCATAGGTTCTCAATCTTGGTCTCCCCCTGCCCGGCACATCTTAGTTTTTGTTGTTCTAACAACGTGCTATAACTCAGGAGCTGTATTTGAGTGGTTTGTTGAGAGCAGGAAAAACATGACGTAAGCAAGGAACAGCCAGGGGTGCACAGCTCTAGATTTGAAGGAGGGGTGTCCAGCACAATTTGGCAGTTTTCCTGCACAAACACACCTGATTCAGCTCACCTGTTAACTGACAAGTTTAGTAGGGTTTTTTTTTTTTAGATAGAAGAAATACCAGACTGTGCTGGACACCAGCCCTCCAGGGCTGAACACCCACAGAACCACTCGACCACAGTGGATACAGATGTTTCTACACTTTGGACATTTTTCTACACATTTTTTTTTCAGCATAAAAAGTTGTATATTGTTTTTCCTCAGATGCAGAACTCAGAACCTTATATTGAATATTTGCTTGCAGGTACAACTGAAACTTATTGGTGAATCAGAGAACATATTATTTTATGATCATCGGTGCATTGCATGATTAAGGCATTGTGACAATTATAAAGATACTGACCATGTCTCAGGTTCATGTCTTTGAAGGGTTAGGACATTTTTATGGCAACTTCAATTGAATATGGCAATTCAATTAACTCTCTTTGAAATATTAAAAAGAAACACATTGCTTTCCTAGTTCAGGCAAGTGGTTCGGTCATACTGCTCTCAAATCAGATTTAAAAGCAGTTGATTCTGGAAGGAGTCGCATTACACAGCTACCATCTTTCATTAGTCAGCCATTAGCATTGATTCCTCTGGGATTGTATGGGTCTGGTATTACTAAACTACCATTAAGCCTCCTAATTTGGTGAAGCAAAAGGACACGTCAAATACATAGTTCTCTTTTAACTTTGAAAAATATCACCACAGTAGCCTTGACAACTGAATTCTACACTGAGACACATTCACATCTAACCCTGATTATGATTTATATTTCCAAGAAACTGTGTCAGATGGTTTGTGAAACTGAGCCCTCTACGGATTCATTGTTCCAGACTGGTGCAGACACCATGCCTTAAACCTAGACAGTCTTCATTAACCCTTAAAAGTCAGGAATTATTACTGTTCCTTTTGTGACACTATTATTATTAAACCTAATTGTAAAATGTCATTAGTAATTACACAGTCAGTGGCATAATCAATTACATTTCTGTTTAATGTGCATTTGTATCTTCTTGGTCTTGACTGAAAGTTTACAATTACGTTCATAGGTTTTGCTTGTTTTAATGTGGTGTAAGAGAAAACGAACATAAAATTACATTCTTTTGATATTGCTGAGGATAACTGCATCTTCTAAGTCTTAAAGTCAGTTGTGGTGGTCAGGGTGTGAGCACTGGAGCAGGCAGAGGCTTACCTCCACTGAGACGGCTGAGGCAGGCAACGCAGTATATTGGGGAATGTAGGTTCCCTGCATAGGAGCTGCAGCAGCCGCCGCTGTCATGTACTACAAAAAGAGGGATAATACCGGTCACGACTGGTCAGTGTGCAGGGTTGCAGAGTGAGTACACTACAAGGCACATTTAGAGAAGTAGGTGGCGCACCCACTAACTGCACAGTTATAAGGTGCAAGGTTCAATCGGTTAGTCATACACAAGTTGACATTTTGGAAATTACAAAAATGAAGTTCAGTGACAAAAAGAGAGCGGTGTTAAATAAAACAGTTCTTACCAACCAAAGCATTCAACAGGAATGTAATTCTACTCCAGCTAAGAAAATACTTCTTACATACACTGATCATCCATAATAATAAAATTTTTACTGACAGGTGAGGTGAATCACATTGATTATAATGTTACAGTGGCACCTGTCAAAGGGATATACTGGGGAGCAATTGAACAGAGTGGTGAAAGCAGGAAAAATTATGCTCTGGCCCAATCCCACAGAAAAGCTACTTTAACCTACCCAACAAAGCTACTGCTGGGTATGATAGAAAGGTCTCATAATACACAGTGCTCCACATCCTGCTGTGTGTGGGGCTACTTGGCTGCAGACTGGTTAGAGTGCTCATGCTGACCCCTGTGCACCACTGAAGGCACCTGCAATGGGCATGTAAGATTCAGAACTGGATGACAGAGCAATAGAAGTTGGCCTGGTCTGATGAGTCACATTTGGATGGCCGGGTACATGTGCGTCACTTACCTGGGGAAGAGATGGCACAAGGATGCACTATGGAAAGAAGGTCAGTCAGCAGAAGCAATGTGATGAGTAACGTTCTGCTATGAAACCTTGGGTTCAGGCATTCATGTGGATATAACTTTCACATGTGCCTCCTACCTAAACACTGTTGCAGACCAAGTACACCCCTGTATGGCAATGCTATTGCTCAATGGTAGTGGCATCTTTCATCAAGACAATGCAACATGCCGCTAAAGTCTTGATGACAGACACTGCAGCACACCGTCAGAGGTCTTGTGGAGTCCAAAATATTAGATGGTTTAGATATGGCTGATCAGTGTATGCACCAAAGAGCAAATCAAGTTAAACAAAGTTAGTGTTGCTTTCCAACAGCTAGATTGTAGTGTAAGGTGCAGATTGGAGAGACATACTGTGCCAGTGGTGCCAAGGGACAGATGGTTCATCTGCTGGGTGAGGGGCCCCATCATGTTGGCTGGCTGCATGGAGATGGTGTGATCCATGGCTGGTGTGATCACAGCACCCTGTGGGTGGGCACACACACATACACACAAAAAGCTCAGACCACATGGAGAGGTAAGAGGAAATTAGTATCCATTCAGTTCCACGTCTGCATAACTTTCAGCGCTAATGTCTTTAATGCAATGCATGCACGGCCTCCAAATTCTCTCTCTCTCTCATTCTCTTGTTCTCTTTCGCTCACTCTCTCTCTCTCTTATAACAGAAAGATCCAGATCACCCCAGCTGGGCTCTATTATGGGGGCCAGACGTGTGTTGTTCCACTTCAACAAATGAAATAATGTGATCCAAATGCGCGTCATGCATACTTCTGCAGAGATGATGCATTGCTCACTTAGCGGCGGCGCTCACACACACTGCGGCTGTGTTTATGTTACAGGCACGCTGCTCTACGAGTGTTAACACATGTGAGGTAAAAGACAGAGCGAGTTGCAGTAATTTGTAACTGCTCACCCCAGATTTCAGCTGCTTCAGTTGCGTGAGTGTTTTAGCAGAACCGAGGTAAGGGATGCGAACACACACACACACACGTCTTGCCCTGATTACGATTAATATTTCCATGGGGGCTCTTGGTCAGGTAGTTTGTCAAAATGTAGTTATTTTCTAAAGTTTGCGCAGAGTAAAATCGTGCCTGGGGAAACCACAGCTCTGTCTAAAGCATTCATTATTAGGCGTTTTTGAGTGGGCCTGCTCTATGTCTGATTAAATAGTTCCTTCATGTGCATGTACCCAAAGGTCAGGTCTCGCTTACACTATAAAGCATGGGGATGGAACTGCCACTCCGCTGCATAGTATATTTTCAGTTGGATATTTAACTTTATGAGGTTCATTACTGCACCAGTGCAATATGAAAAAGCTTCATCTTATCTCGAATGCCCTAACCACTGGTAGCCTAGTGATTAGGGCAATCGCCCTGCGACCAGAAAGTCCGGGTTCGATTCCCAAGACCGCTAGGCACCTCACACACTGCTCCCCAGGCGCCGTGTTCCTGGCTGCCCCTGGCTTCACTTGGTGAATGGGTTAAATGCAGAGGTGGAATTTCGTGCTGTTCACACTGTGTGCAGTGGTGTGTTCACGTATGACCAAATGGTCACTTTCACTTTAAAATAAGAGCTGTCAGAACAAAAGTTATCTCCGTTTTGCCTGTTTTTTTATTACTTATTAAATTATTTGAAAACGCCAGTGGCATCAACATTTCATAATGAATGGATCAATAGAAATGGTCCAAAATTACTTAGAAAAAAAAGAAGTTTTGTCCTGACAGTGATGACAATATATTTTTATATTACTCTAGAGCTGATCTATAAATGCTAAAATTGTTAACAAACAGTTTTGGTGAACCACATTTGTGTGAGATTCAGGTTAGGGTTGGGGTTAGAGTTAAGGGACATGTTTTGTTGAACTGAACAGTGTTTTAGTCTAATGTCAGACACAAAATAAAAGTGAAATTGCAGCTAATTAAAACATTTCAATTTTTATGTAATGATTAATTATAGAGAAACTTAGTTTTATTTTGCTATACAAAACAATGAACCTACACAAATGTCTCTGGAATTTCTATATGTAATGTTGATAAAAAAAAAAAAAGTAATAACCCACTTTAAAAAAAACACTAAACCCTACAAAAACACATTTGGTGCCTGGTTCCAATCATAAGTGCTGTGCAGGAATTCTGACTCTGAGTATTTGCATCAAACACCTCTGCGCCTTACATCTTATTCACTTTGACAAATTCTGCAGATTTCCACCAAAACATTTTGTACATATTTCCTCAAAAAAAAGGGAAAGCATCCAAAACCAGCTGATAAAAAGACTTCTTGTTCTTCATAAAACGTGGTCTGTATGGATATGAAAAAGAAGCCCAAACCAACCCAAGCACACAGCTTCAAGGCCTAAATCCGAAATCCAAGCCAAAACCCACTCACACACACAAACAGAAGTGAATTACACACATTTTCTCAAAGCTCTGCTTTGCAACTAAGCAAAGCTAAGTGACAGATTGTGTCCTGCTTGGACAAACTGGTATTTTACACAGTATTCATTAGGAATATGTTTTTTTGGAACTGCTGATCATACTTGGCAGAGAATACGATCGACCCTCCGACTGTGTTATAGTTCCTCTCATTAATGCTCCTAAGGGGTGTGGCTAGGCTTGGGCTAATGACCTATAGCCAATGTGTTTTGGGATAAAATATTTTTGTAATTCATTTTCAGTAAGCTCATATATGTTATATCAGAATCAGAATCAGAATCGTGTTTATTGGCCAAGTATGTGAGCGAACACATACAAGGAATTTGATTCCGGTAGA
>JBBPDC010000007.1:15645534-15661551 GCA_037974485.1 Hemigrammopetersius urotaenia | reverse complement strand
TTAGAGCACCTCATTATAGCTGTATGTTTCTCGTTTTTTCTGCCTTGTTCTTGTTCTGGAGCGGCCATTGAGCCTGGCTTATTTTGTGGTTAATAAACGTATCTGAATGGATTCCTGGCGTTCTGCCTATCCCTGCACGCTTCCAGGTAGCTCCGGGTTGGGGTTTAGCCGCCCCACCCGTGACAAGTACGATGACCACAAAGCAAACTAGTGTTTTTAGCTACAACAGCCTTTAACCTGTAATGCCAAAATGGAAAAAGCAAACCTATAGGGAGGTATTTGCAAAATTATCCCTTCAAGAGAACCCAGAAAACCAGATCTCAAGTTAATACAAAAAAGGATAATGCCAACCACATTTCCACTGGTGTCAGGTAAATATGTGTGGCTGCACAACAGGAAAAAGGATCTGGTGTGCAGAGGTTAGCTGCAGTTGCAGCAGTAGAATAGGCAGTGTGGGGTCAGATTTAGACGGTGGAAAAAAGTGGCTGTGTTTACCAACAGGCAGAGCGGTGTTTGTCCTGGCAGAGTGTGTACTGTGTGTTCTCTTTTCTCTGCAAGTGTGTGTGAGGCGTGGGTGGGAGGAGTGTGTGACCCTGACAACGCGGGTGTCTACACACCGCCCACACACTAATAGCAGCCGCTGCATGCCTCTGTTCCACTGCCAACGCCGCAGAACGCACACAAGCTCAAAAACACACTAAACAAACCAGAAAACATAAGCTATAACACATAGGCTAAAAAACCCAAGCTAGAAAATATAATATATAAAAAAACACAAGCAAACCCTCCTAAAAAAGAACCCCCCTCCCAAAAGTCACATGCAGGTCTACTACAGGGTAATGAAAGGTCAAACAGAAAGTAATCCTTGACTAGTGATGATGAGTCTTCAACTACAGCACATCTGGGGGTCAGAGCTGACAAAACGAATCCACTTCTTATTTCAAACATGAGGTCAAACATTGTGATCAGTAAAATGGTACACTTGAAAATGTATGACTTAGTTTAATCATCAGTCTTAGTACGTTAGAGCACCTTCTTCTGGTCTGGTCAATTCCGTCCATGCCACTCACAGTGATTATAAACTCAAATCTGAGATGTTTGTACTACAGCCCTTATCCTCCACAATCCAGAGCTAATGTTATGTAAAGCCTCTTAATAGTTTTCATTGGTAGGATTGCACTAAATGAAGGAAAAACTGTATTTTTCAATAGTAGAAAACAAACAAAATCACTTCCAGCCATTCTGGAGTGAAACATCTATTTTTAAGGGGAGCTAACAAATAAATAACACCATTGTTTGCTCTAATTACTAATATTATGACATTCATTATTTAAACTAATTATTTAACTTATAATAAATCATTTAACTTATATAAAATAATACTTTAAGTACATTTTCAGTACAGAATTTTCTCCAGTTGCTCTCCACAATTCACTACTTTTTCCCACTGCTATACTGCACTTATTGTAATAATCTACATATTTGTACCATATCACTATGATCTGTAAAAGCTATAAAAAGTGTCTTAAAAGTCTTTGTTATAATTAATTGGAGCTACCCTTAACTAACCAAAACATGGCCCACAGAGGACAACCACTCACTTTCCTTCTTTAAAAAATTGTCAGTATGAAAATATCTATGTCTGTGTGTGTTTGTGCTTGTGCACCAGATAACACGAGCCTGGGGTTTTGCAGCAATTACGAGTCTTTTCCTGGTTGCATACTGCAAACATCTTGAATTAGGAAGCACAGTGCTGGTCCTGCATAACAACGGTTGCTTATTTGTTTTTATTTATCCCCTTGCGGACACTGAAGCGCTCATCTCAGCGCTCAAGAATGCAGTACATACACAGGACATCTGCAAATACATCTGAAAGACACACGCTTCCTTTATGCAGACCACAGTGCTTGCACCAGAATCTGCCTTAGAAATATCAAAGGAATAACAAGCGGCTACAGTCGGCCTATAAGCTGACCATCTGAGGATTGTGGGGTGCCATCCCTGACCTCATCCATCTGCAGTCTTCCCATGGAGGCGTCTTGCTTCATTCTTAAAGGGAAAAAAAATGGTTCACCAGAAAATAAATAAAGTAAGTGAATGCAAAAATGTCTTGGCAATGCCTTGGCCAAACAACTATGTTTAGGAAAGAGGGGAAAGTTGTGCAAACTTGATTCTTCAGGGAACCATTTCATGAAAACTGGGAATCCTGAGGTTAACTGTAAAGTGTAAATGAAGGGCATTTTGTTTAGCACAGAGCACCTGGAGATATAACAGAGCTAAAATACAGCTGAAAGCCCAGTCCAGCTCAGACTGTGCCTCTGAAAGCCTGGGTCCTGGATTGGGCCTGAGAGAGACAGCAGTTTGCTCTGAGCCGGGATTTGTTTGTTTTGGGGCAAAGAGGGTAAATACCAGTGGACTGTTTGACATCTCCTCTCTGTGGAGAGGGAGAGAACAGGAGATGAGAGCTAACGAGAGAGCGTCAGAGAGAGAGATAAAGAGAGATAGATCAAGAGAGAGAGAGAGACACACACACAAGGAAAGACAGAGAGCGAAAGAAAGACAGATAGAGGTAGATGCTGGGGAGAATACAAACGCTGTATAATCAGCTTAGCCTCACCACTTCCTGCCTTTTAATGAGCTTTCCTCGGTTTGTCCCGTCTGTTATCTCGGGCTGAGAGAGGGGCTCTGTAGCACCACACCTCTGCCCTCAGACCAGACCATTCAAATTGCACAGGTATGCACTATTATCCTAACCTACTCACACTAATAGGTTGAAAAAGGATCCAAGGATCTTTCTTCTTTAATTCACCCAAAGAGAGGGGGGGGAGATAGTGAAAGAGAGAGAGAGAGAGAGAGATAGAAAGAGAGTGAAAGGGAGAGAGAGACCACCATACAGCGTATCTCAGTAACTGCACACACCCAGAACACAAAATGATGAAAAGAACACAAGAAGAAGATATCAATAACAGAGCAAATGAAATTTCCTCCTCAACTAAATAAGAATGTTAAAGACTGCATGATAGAGAGTGCTCTAAAAGAGACTAATTCTAACCACGTATTGACTCAGTATCCATAACCTAGAAACAGAAGCCAAAATAATGTGAAAAACACCTAATTGCAACAGAAATAGAACACAATTTTCTTTCATCTTGAACCAAGTACAAATATCTATTAATTTTTTACCAAAACATTTTATCGTTTCATAAAAAAAGGTTTATAAAAAAGCAATGAATATGTTTAGGTAAGATATTAGTACATGTTAAATCATCAACGAATGTGCATAACTGTCACACAATTAAATGAGTTGTTCTCAAATTGGGATGTAGACTTTAGAGTCTAGGACGCCTCTACTTGTATGCACTCTGCATGGCTGCATTTAGTAAAGAAGTCCAGGTGCCTTGAGTTCACCAAAGAGCATCCTACATCATTATGGTTCTTCTGTTTTCACCTATTAGATCAAATGAAAAACAACAACACAATTTTCCTTTTTCTGCATTCAGAAAAAAATACGCAGTGGGAAACCCCACCATAACAAACTGCTGCTCTAGAGAAGAAATGAAATACTTTGGATTTTAGTTTTTCTGTGAAAGTTTTTGCTTCTCCTGTCTGTTTGGATCACTGATATCAATCTCAGACAAGTGTGATAAGTTTCCCAGGTGAGTCTAATTAAAAGGAAACTACTTAATGAGGTACTTTCACATTATTAAGGAAGTTACAGTTGTCACGCAGTATGAGGAAAAAGAAGGATCTTTCGGCGAGTGAAAAGCGTTGACTAGTGCAATACCTTGTGAAAGGATTGAAAACATTGGACATTTCACAAAAATCTAAGTGAGATCACTGCACTGTTAAACAATCTGTATGTGATTCAGAGAGGAAACGGGTTTGTTCAGATAAAGGCATATCAAGGAAAGTTTTTGTGCGGCAATTGCACCATATTAAGAGAGCAGCTCCTGAAAAGCCATTAATGAGCAGCAAGCAGGTATTTGAAGCTGCTGGTGCCTCTGGAGTGCCAAGAACCTCTTGATGCAGGACACTACAGAGGCTTGCAGTTGCATGTAAAGCTGTATTTCGGCCATCCCTAACCAAAGCTTACGAGGAGAAATGTTTTTAGTAGGCTATGAAATACATAAAGACTCATTTTCAAACTGTATTTTTTCAGATGAATAGAGTTCTGGATGGTTGGTGGATGACCATCCTGTCCCAACAAGTCAGCAAGAAGGTAGCAGAATGATGTTTTGGGCTCCAATAATGGGGAGTGCGATGGCTGGCCCCTGAAAGTGTCAAAATTGACTGCTGTAAAATATGTGGAGTTTCAAACTGACCACTTGCACAGTAAAATTGTGTTCATGCAACACAAAGCTACACCCTGTGCTGCAAAAAATACCATTGAATCTTTGGCAGCTATGGGTAGGGGCCACCTTCATCCTATGACCTCAACCCTATTGAGAACCTGTGGAGCATCCTTAAAGGAAGATCTATGAGGGTGGGCAACAGTATACCTCCAAACAGCTGTTCTGGGAGGCAATTCTGGCAACCTGAAATAACATACAGGCAGAAACTATCCATGGACTTACACGTTCAATGGATGAGAGAGTTGTTAAGGTGATATCAAAGAAGGCCTCTTATGTTACATGTAACTTGATCAGTAAAGATGTTTTTGGAAAAATGATCTACAGTATGTAAAGCAAATACAACCTACTTAAGGTATGCATAGAGACAGAGAGAGGAAGTAATGGCATTAGGACACACAGCAAGGATCAGTGTTATATTCTATTTTAGTCCTAATTTTTCTTTCTATTCAGCATTGCCACAATTAACATTGTTCATTTGTTGCTCTGGCAACAGCCACACTACAACTAATGACAGAAAAGCCATTAAAAATGAAACTGCATGGCTCCAGACAAATTAAAAACCTTAGGCGACATTGGCTCCTAAAGACAAAATATTTGGGAGCCAAAAAAGACCTTTGTCCCCAGTCTTACCCCATGTAAAGAGCGTTAAAACGAAACAAGAAATCTCGACGTGGATAAATTGTTGCCAAAGTAAAACGCAGTGTTTCTCGTGTAGTTAATGTTTATATTTGCCATGCTAGTTTGCGAACATGCTGAACTGACAACATAGGTCAAAGCTACCACTTGCTGTCATTAGTGATCTGATCCAAATGATCCAACTCATTAAAAAGAGTCGAAATTCTCATAACTAATCATGTGATAGAGTAGTAGGAACTGCAGACTCTTTTAGTTATTTTCATTTCTCTTGGCTGTGAGAGACGATAGCCATTGGCAACTGAAATTTAAAAAAAAAAAAAGACGCAAAATGAATCATCTGAACTGAATTGAACTGAACACCACATTTAAGTACTTGACATAACAGTGAAGAACAACCAAAGATGGTGTTGACTTCCCTCCACATTCCCCAGCTATACATTTTATCCAGTGTGGTGGTTTTAATGTTAAAGCAAGTGTGTATTTATTATTTTATTCCTAAATTTTATTTATATTCTTACTCAATGTTGCCCAAATTAATATTGTTCATTTGTTGCCTTGGCAACAGTCACATTACAATTCATGGCAGAAAAGCTATTTAAAATTGAACTGAATCAAACTGAACTCAACTGAATTGGAGAGAGAGAGAGAGAGAGAGAGAGAGAGAGAGAGAGAGAGAGAGAGAGAGAGAGAGACGGGAGAGAGAGGAGAAGTTTGCATTGTTTGTGTCCTCTTCTCAAATTGTGCTATTTCTAAGCCAAGTCAGAGACACGGGCACTCCATTAGGGGTTGGGCTTTGAGTGCAGAGGGAAATACATTAATGTCTGCCAGAAACAAAAAAGAAACTCGTCATTAAAGAATGAGCTGTCTTGTCCAATTCTCGAACCAGGGATAAAAAGAACAGTAAAAAGCAAAGTTCCCCTAATTTGGCAGGTTACTGAGGATAAATGTGTGTGTGTGTGTGTGTCCAGTTGTGTTTGTGTGTGTGAAATCAAATCAGTTTGATTTAGACATGCATGAGTCATCGACCAGCTTCAATTAAAGCTTCATAAAGAAAAGCACATTAGGATGTCTTAATGGACTCTCCTCTCAAAGGGTAAATCCTCTGTTGTTGGCTGCTATTTCCTCCCAGGTCATGCGTGCACACACACACACACACACACACACACACACACACACACACACACAGCTATTAGAGCACTCCAGATCAGATAGTTTTCACTGAAGGATAATTTTTCTCCCACTCTCTCTCTCTCCCTAATCTCAGCTTGCCTGCTTATGTCACAGTGCTAAAGCAATCACTGCTGAGGATAAATACAGCAAAAACAAATACAACAATAACGCAATTTTAAATACAGCAAAAACAAATACAACAATAACGCAATTTTTAAAAGATTTGCATGTTGCATGAGGTTGTGTCTTAGACCCCATTTACACCTGGTCACTTCATGCACCTTAAGTATCAGGACTATATCATAGCAACATAAAAAATCAAGTGTAACTCAAGACGCCTTTCAAAAAGCATAGAAATCTGATCGCTAAAACCACTTTAGGAGGTGGTCTAAAATACATTTAAGACACACGTTAGAGCACTGTAAGTGCATCTGTGTATTCGAAAACCGAAACCATTCCCAGTACAGTGATGGTGCGTTCCTGCTGATGCCTATTGAAGGGTGTGTCCGAAAGTCTGCTAGCACTTAATGCTTAATGGGGGCATCTTTGCTGCTTCAGTTCACTGTCTAATGTGAGTTTAATTTTAATTATGTATGGGCAGAATGAATGGGCCAACTAGCACAAAAAAGTCCCAGTTTGGTTCAATTTTTATCTTTGCACTTTGCTTTTCACTGTCTGTGGTTTATGATGCCGATGACATAGAGAGATAATAACTGTTCTTAAAACCTATGTTTGTGAACTGAGTTCAGTTTCATTTTGTGTTCACATGTTTCAAAAATATCTGCAGTATAATTGTTAGAAACTGTTAAAAATGTCTCAGCCCTTATAGAGCTCTGATCATATTTCAAAACAAACACTTGCAGAGCAACAGGTTAAAATCCTTGTTGGAAATTAACTAAAATTTTTGCACCTAGCTATAAATAATAATGACATAGATGTCTAATTTTATCAGTGGCAAGAGTTTTCTTTAAAATGAGAGGAACCAGAGAAGAAGAAGGAGAAGGAGGATGAAGACAAGGAGAATAATAAGAAGAAATATATAAGAATGAAGACAAAGAACAGGAAGGTAGAGGTAGAAGAAGAAAAAAAAAAGTTATTGATGAAGGCTGTTTGTGTAATTGTTGAATAGCAAGCCGCACTAGGATTGAAGTGTAGGAAGAGACCGCATAGGTTGTGTGAGGGAGAGAACTCTGAAAACTTGATTGATAGTTAGAAAGCTGGATGCCTTTTGATGACCGTGTAGTCGCAGACCGCTGTCAAAAATGTCACACAATGTGAGCATCAGAACTAGACCATGGGGCAACGGAAGAAGTAGCCTGATGAGTTACTTTTTTTTTTTTTACATCAGGTTGGTTCATATGCATCACCTGCTTGACATACCAGAGTGTGTATCATGAGTATCAGCATGTGTGAGCCAATGTGCTTTCCAGTGGTTTCTCACATTTAAACTCTTTCTAGGCCATTTGAGGATTTCTGCAAAACACCTGGACCAGCTCCTACAGGCAAACTGATCCTTGTGTGTGTGTGCATGTGTGGATGTGTGCACATCTAAAGCAGCATTTGGCAGTTCAGGGCATAAATATGTGTTGGACACAAACAAGTACATTGCCAGTAACAGGTTTGGACATACATGAGGGCTTCTCTGTTATTGTTTTTTACAATTTACAATAATAGTGAAGACAGTAAGAAATAAGACATAGGGCTCTATTTCACCACATGAATTAGTGGCTATTAATTATAGCACCTGTGATAACTTGGGGGTAGCAGTGCAACAGGGGTGTTATATTTAGGGCATATAGGTTGGATTTCCACAGATCACAGTTTTTTCAAAGCTTTAAAATACCATTTTACACCTCTATCCATAAAATTGAATCTGGAGTCTGGTTATTTTGGAAAATATTACTGTGCTACACCGGCAGCATATGCAAGGCTCTAAAAGGGAAGGAGATTAGCTGTCTCACTTAGCCAAGCTTTTTGGTAATGTTCTCTAACCCTGTCCCTGCTTACAGTTGCTCTGCTCTAGGTTAGACCCTGCACTGAATATCAGATATATATCAGACACACTCATGTGGCTGTGGTGTGATTGCTTATTTTTGTGCTTGTGCAATAACCATGAGAATAAGCTCATGGACTTACAACATTCTACCTAATAGAGCTATTTTGAACCACCCTGTCTTGTCATAACACAACTGATTGACTCAAACATGTTAACGAGGACAGACATTCTACTAATTGACTTTTAACGAGGCAAGCATAGTAATTAGGATGATGTAATGACTGTGGTTTAACACTTTCCAACTCTACAGCTGTGTGCAAAATAATTTCCTATTTTAGAAATAGTGCACCATACAGTATGTCAGCATTTTTGCAACTACACTCTCAACTATAAATCCTTCCATCATAGTTTCCTATTTAGTTCTTAAAACCTATTTTGGATCTATTATAAACTTAAATGGAAACTGTTTGTTTGCGCTTGGCATATGGAACTTCACTATTTGTGTTTGTCATAGAGTATTTAAGAAGGGGCCTTTACATCATAACATTATGGAAAAAGGAACATATTCAGCTAGATGTGTCACAGTATATGTGACATATACTGTATACATATACAGTATATATTCAGTATTATGTGTCAGTATATGTTTTGCATAAACATAAATGGATATATGTGATGTAAGGGTATGGGTGTATGACATAAGAGCTCTTGGACTATGTTTATGTACTCTCCATACTGGCAATCTTAAAAACATTGTAAAGCTTGAACCATGTGTCCTGGCATGACGGGATCATGGACAAATTATACAGGCTTAAATGCCTTCCTGAGATCGAGGTTATGGGCGTAATATGTGTGCCTTTATGAGCCTTTTAAAAGTCATCCATCTGACTCACCAGCAGGGTCCCCAAAGCAGACCTGACGACAGTCAGAGGAGAGGCACCATTACTCACTCACTCCCTGCATCCACATAAACCTCTCTCTCTTTCTCTCTGTCTCACATTTTGACTCATTCAGTCTCTTAGTCCTTTCTCGCTCTTATGCCTCTTTTTTTTCTCTCTTACTCTCTCTCCCAGTCCTCTCTCTCTCTCTCTCTAGCTCTCTCTCTATCTGAGTGCTAAATACCAAGTTTGTAAAAGCATATGTTGTAAGAGCTTTTCTCACAATGTGTGTTACCATGTTTTGAATGATAAAGGAACCTCCACCCCCTCCATACACGCACGCACACAAAGTGCTAATGTACATGTTATGACCCCCCCACCCCCACCTACTCCCTAGCTTAGATTACCTTAGAGTGTGAATGAACAATTACAGGGTTCTTGAAATGAGGGCAGAAGGAAATCAAAGAAAAGAAATTCACATGCAGTCAGTTCCTCCGCTTTTGTGTGCAGGTGTTATTTTCTGGTGAAGGAAAAGACAAGAGAGATGGAGTGTCTTAAAGAGTGGTGGGGGTGTATCATGGCCCATTACACTTTGCAATAAGGCCAGGGAAAATAAACTGCTTCATTAGCACATCCCTATAACAGCCCCCCTCAACCTCTCCGATGTGGATGTGTGAAGTGTGTTTCTTAAACACAGACTGTCCAAACAGCAGACGTCAGCCAGCAGCCAGAGTCCAGCACTCATTAGCGCCTCTGACACACACACACACACACACACACACACACACACACACACACACACACTCACACTCACACACACTCACACACACTCACACACACTCACACACACTCACACACACTCACACACAGGGAAGCTGATCTTAGTCTACAGTATGTCATCACAGGGAGCACAGTTAACCCCTTAACAATTATGGATGTTAATTATGACAGATGAACGACCATACATGTCATATTTTTAAATGGAGTAACAGCAGAGTACCAATGGTCAGCAGAAAATTCCATTAAGAGTTGAAGTGTTTACCATTAGCCACAGCAATAGAATGATTTTTTAGGAAGCATGAGCTCTTGTAGTAAAGCAAAACAGGTCACACATAACAAAACACATTACTAGACATACTGATGAATATTTGAGTGTTCCAAACACTTTGTTGGACATGATAATTGATCCCCACACACAAGCCAAAACAATACAATAGCATACAAATAATTACAAATAATAAACAAATAATTATATCACCACACTTGAACCTCTACTTACAACCATCAGTCACATTTTTCAGTAAGTATATAAAAAACTGGGAAATTGTATTTTTTTCAAAACTCTTCACAGAGTTTCACGGACGCCCAAAACTCCTCCTTTCTTCCTGTACTTTCTGTACTTTCAGTTTCTTTTTTTTTCCCAACACAACTTTGCTGCATTCTCTTCTCTCCTTAGATCTCAGCATCTGCACATCTGAAGTCTGTTCTTGTTATCTGTCCTCAACCCTCTGCTGAACCCTTCCACCTAACAACCATTCTCACTGTTCCAGCCATTTGATACAGCTCCGTGAGTAGCCAGGCTCCAGGTTTTCACATCTATGAGTGAGGTCCTCACTACATCTCTTTATGCCAGCCCCTCTCCTCAGTCTCCCACCTTAGTCCAGGTCTTCAGTCTCTACCCACTCTTAGTACTTTCATCTCTTTGCTCTGGTCCAAGAAAGCACATACATGATTTCTTTCCTCGGCTGCATGTAGGCTCCATAATGTCTTTCCAAACTGACATAGCTGCCTTTTCGACAAGCTGCCTCACCTGTCTGTACTCAGGAAGGCTGTCTGGTCTGTGCCTGTGTCCTCCAACACACTGACCAGAACATCTTGTCTTTGCTCTGCACCCCTGCTTACTCCAGAATTCCCAACATGAGAGATGCTAGTCGACCCCGTTGGCAATGCTTGAACCGTATCTTGCTCTGGTAGAACTCCCTCTTTTACAGTGCTTTCTTGTTTTCCATTTACCGGGACATGGTTGGTCAGCTTTCCCTTCCAAAGAGTGCCACTTTTCTGCCTGCCTTTGGAAATAGACTGCCTCTGTCTACTAAGGCTACCTGTATCATTACAATTTAATTTACAAGTCAAATGGTCCTTCCAGTAAACTCAGTGATCTGTGCATTCTCACACTGTTCATTTTAGAACTTACAGTTAGTCATTCTGTGTCCTAAACCACATCATCAAAGCTGTGCCACCTTAATAAAATATGCATGCAGTTTGATAGAGCTGTTTTAGGATGTATTCACACAAACAGTCAGGTCAGTATCAACTCCCAGTATTGGCTAAAAATGTTAGCTTCAGCAATAAAGTAAAGAAGCAATATTTGGATTCCAGGCAGGCCTTGACTGATCGATTAGATCTGGGATAAGTGTAAACATTTTGGAAGGCCATTATTTTAAGGTTTTGTTCTAAAGATCTTAGGGGGTATTTCCTTTAATCAAATCAGTGTCAACTCACTCTAGTCACCATCTTTTAGTCTTTGGCCTCACATATCATTGGGAAACTAATCCACTAAATTATATTAATTCTTACTGTCTTGCCATGATGCCATAGCTCAGTAAACCCTTCTACAGGACCAGGCAGCATCTTCTTAAGCTCAGGGATCTTTTAGATCACTGAGTAGCTCAGACACACTACATCTGGACACAATTCAAGACCTGAATTTAAAAACACAAAGAACATACAGCTCTTTATTTTTTTTGAGTGAGAGCTTAGCCCATCCAGTTCTCAAAGCTAAGACTTCCCATGCTACAAATATGTTGAAAGTGTGGTCCATCTTTGCACATCATAGTTAGCAAACCAGCAGCCTATGTGAATTCAATTCTTTTACATTTTAATTGCTTTGATATAAAGTACATTTAGTGATGTCATCATCAAGGAATATCAGAAAAGCAAATAGAGGTAGAGAGAGAGAGAGAGAAAGAGAGAGAGAGAGAGAGAGAGAGAGGGGAAGTTGGAGGAAAGTTGGGAAGTTTAATAATACTTTAGTAATACATATTAATTTTTAATGTCATTGCGCAACAATTATAAAAAAAACCATTATCGTTATTATTAATATCACTATAGTTTTAGTTCCATTAACCAGGTTCAGATTTAAAACACTGGTCTTAAAACAGTAATGACAATGAATATCCTATGAGCTTGAGAGAGAGAGAGTGAGAGAGAGAGTATCACAGAGTATTACTCGATTTGTATCACAGAGCCCATGGCTGTAGGATCTGAATGAGATCCTGGTGAAATGTAAGCGAGTCTCAGATCTCCCCAAACACAAGCTAGGGGTGTGCATGTGTGTGGGTGTGTATAAGGGGTCACAGAACTGCACTGTCTTAATCATTATCTCGCCCAGCATCAGCATGTTGCCTAAGTGCATGAGTAATTATGAGGACAAGGTGTACTGCCTAATGGCTCCACTGTGGCCTGTTAGAACAGCCTGCGTAAGCTAGAGCTAGTAAACCAGCAGAAGGAGAGAGGGAGAGTGTACACGTAAACACACAGATGTTTGTTTTTAAACCTTGTCAGGACTTGGCGTCTGATATGTGTATATGCACTAATCAACCGTCACACTAAAACAACCCGCCTAATACCGCGTAGGTTTTTTTCATGCTGCCTAAACAGCTCTGCCCCACAAAGCCAAAGTGTAGTAACTACGCCAAAGCTAAAACTGAGAAAAAATGCTTTACATGTTAGTATTAGTATGGATTTTGTAGTTACTTCATTTTTGACACCATCATTTCTCTGAAACGGGACAACTTTGAACCAGGATATTTTCTCACAAGACAAAGGAGATGTCCTAAACCCCATTTGTAGTGTAAAGTCAATTTTGACCAAATATGCAGTTACTGCACTACGGCTTTGTAAGGCAGAGCTGTGATCTGTTGAACCTCTGGTTATTTAAGGTGTGCTGTGGGATCTTACACCAAGACATTAGCAGCAAATCCTTAAAGTCCTGTCAGAATTAAGGTGGGGCCTCCATGGATCAGGCTAGTTTGTCCAGCACATCCCACACATACTCAATCAAGATGAGAACTGGGACATTTGGAGGCCAAGTCAACACCTTGAACTCTTTGTCATGTTAATCAAACAATTTCTGAATAATATAATAAATAAATTATAAAACAATTATTTCTCATGGTCTTTTATGTGGTCCCTACAAACACACACACACACACACACACACACAGACACAAATCTTGTGCTGGCTGGCCCAGGGTCTCTTGTGTGTATCTTCTACTCATTGAGGTCTCATTCAGCTCTGTTCACCCAATCATGGCTGAATGGTTTAATTGGCTGGCTGGATCACAAACACGCTCACTCACACACACACACAAACACCACTGAAATGAAAAACAATGAGTATAAAGATGTGCAGTGCTACACTGGGTCTTAATGCTGTCTATCCTAATCCAATGACCTCCAGATCCTGCAGTAGACACGGGTGCTTAACATGCAGGGAAAGCATCTCTATCAGCCATAATTTAATAAAGTACGCCTCTCTGAGAGGAACCTTCACTTGAGTACACTACACACACCACAGTATGCTCTGACAGAGGGCCGGAACACAAACACAACAGATCCATCATCATTTTCTGAAGCACAGCCACATCAGTTCCACTAGATGGCTAGCAGTCTCTCTGTTACACAGAAGCAGAGGGAAAATCAATGAGGTGCTATTTTTGAGCGTTAAACCTGGATATCAATACATGCGGCGTTTCATTTTCAAGGCTGAATCCATTACTGTGCTGGAGGAGGATGGGGTTTTATCCCTGACTTTAGGAAAGCAGCACTTTTGGGCAGGGTTATAAATCATACCTCGGCACTCGCTTTCTACTCGTGCCTTTTCATTTCAGAACCGTACTGAAAAACTTTTCTTCGTTTTTTAAATTCTTCCTGCAGCCAACAAGCGTTTGTGTCAACTGACAACAAGTTATTGGGCATGATAACCTAACGCCTCCTTCAAACACAGAAACACACACAAAAGTGAACGTGCGCGCACACTCACACACACGGATATAGGCTGTAAATTGGAGGGTGCAGGCAGGGGTGTGTATGAGACAGAGAGAGAGAGAGATGAGATGAAGCCATCCATCATTCACCTGCCTCTGTCTCTGACACTGGGCGTCACACTACACACTGCAAATCACACACAGCTACTGCTGAAGTCACAGCTTGTGCTCTCTCTCCCCTTCTCACTGGTCTGTCACTTGCTTTCACACTGCCTTACTTTCTTTACTTTCTTTTCTTTTAAAAATAAACAGATACAAGCATGCATTCAGACATCAGAAGCTGCACACACATCTCTTTCTGTTCTCTACATCTTCCTCTACCTGCAGGCAAAGCTAAAACCTGCCCAAACCTCTTCCACTTTCACAAGCAAGCAGGTTCTTTGACAGACTGGGGGGAAAAAAAACGAGTACTCTAGTATTGCAAAACACACCACAGAGCCTGGGAAAACTAAACGGCGGAGGTGTTCGTGTGTGTATGGGTTTGTGTTTATGTGCACGTGTGGCACATGTGGTCCATGCTGTTTATGTTCGCTATTCTCTGGCTACAGAAAGCTCTGTCACGCTCACACCAGGCTCGCAACATTAACGTCTAATAATTGTAGCTCCACACTGCCGCACTGTGACTAGGTCATGCTGGCTGGGGACTAAGGCAACACTCTTTTTTTTAAACTAATTTTGTTTGCTCTTTTCCCTTCAGTCGATTCACCCTAATGAGAAATCGTAACACACTTTGTTTAGAGTTGCTGAAGTTTCCAGTTTAAAATGTTATGCCGCCAGACTGGCGTATGATCAAATCAAAGCAGTATCAAAGCAACAATAAACTAAGCAAATGCATTTGAACTTATAATTTGGAGTTAAAAAGTTACACTATATTGAAACCTTTTGACAAAACTGTTTTGCTACAGTTTCTCATACATGATTTAATTGGAAACAATTTGTAAAGTCATCTTCATAACAACTGCAACAAAATGAAAAAATGCTGAGTGGATTCAGGTAAATACACTATTTGTTTGGTCAAAAAGAACTGTGTTGAGAAAAACTCATCACCTTCTGTACTGGCTCCGTGCACCATCTATTTGCATAATGAACACCGATTTGAGCGTCTTACATACTTATCTTGGTGTTGGAAAGAGACCCTTCTGTCCTGGGACAGTGGTCAGTTACACTGCCCGAGGCCTTTAAGCCACATGTGGCGGAGAGCACAACTGGGATTTGATCTCTAGACTACTACTGCAGAGTTTTACCGATGCAGCAATGTACAGCAGTAGCACTCAGTAGAGTTCAGCTGTCAGTCGTACCTGGCACTCCTGGCGGGGTTTTGAGAAACTTGCCGTTGAAATGCTGAATCACCACATCGCATTTCTCAGTGGATTCCATCCTGGGATAGAGAGAGAGAGAGAGAGAGAGAGAGAGAGAGAGAGAGAGAGAGAGAGAGAGAGAGTTTGAATGAGCTTGAATCTGTGATGAGCTTTTCAAAAGTGTTGTAGCGTTCAATGCTTTCTTTAGACTGGATTCAAATTATTAGACACAGTTGCAAACCTGACCTTTATTCAGTACTGAACAAAAAGGGAAGCAGAGCAAGCTCATATTTACATCCAGCTGGGGAAATTATATACCAGCAGGAGATAGATAGAGAGAGAGAGAGAGAGAGAAAGGAGGGGGACCAAGGGCTGTTTCTTGCTCCCTCTCTCCCTCTGTCTCTTGAGAGAGAGAGAGAAAGAGAGAGAGAGAGAGGTGTACTGAGTTTAGTATTTGTTTCTTGTTGGCTGGAGTCTTGATTTAGCCCGACTCTCTTGTGTGTATCCTCTGTTATGTGAGGCCTCATTCAGCTCTGTTCACCCAATCATGGCTGAATGGCTAATTGGTTGGCTGGGTCACAAACACGTTCTCTCTCTCTCTCTCTCTCTCTCTCTCTCTCTCTCTCTCTCTCTCTCTCT
>JBBPDC010000007.1:15635004-15645434 GCA_037974485.1 Hemigrammopetersius urotaenia | reverse complement strand
ACACACACACACACACACACACACACAGACACACACACAGACACACACACACACACACACACACACACACACACACACACACAGTGAGTGGTGGAGCATGAGTCTCTGTTGGGATCTCTTACACAGCCAGTGACCCTGAACACCAGCCAGCACGTCTCACACGCGCCGAGGCGAATGGGAAGAAAAAGAGAGTGAAAGATAGAGAGAATCTGACAAACACAGAACAACAAACAAACAACCGGAAACAACTCTACTGAAGACATTCTGCACTGTTCAGAGACTGGCAGGCGCAACCCAGATCATGCAAAGGTCATCAACCTGACATCCAAACAAAGCTTATTCCAACCCTAATCAACCACCTGCTCCCAGTAATCACTGTTTATTTCAGAGGGCTTTCAGATTGTGGATGAAATGTGTTTTTTCATTTTTGTGAAATTACAGATCTCCAGAGTGAAGTCTGTGTGTGTGTGTATGTATGTGTGTGTGTGGTGTGTCCGTTCCAACCTGGCAAAGCCGACACCTCGGCTGACTCCGCTGGCATCTCGCAGTATCCGTGTGGAGATGACATGGCCGAAAGGCTTCAGCATGTTCTCAAGCTCCTGCTCATCCATGGACACAGGCAGGTTGGAAATGTACAGGTTAGTGGGGTCCTGCTCCTGTTGCTGTGAAGAAATACATTCATATATATATTCATCAGTCTTCAAGTATGTTTTGATGGTGATACCAATGTACTAAGTTTTCTACCAGTGACCACAACACTCATTCAGTTACACTGAGAAAAAGAAATCACATTTTTCATTAGTGGGGAAATAGATTCTAGCCAGTCAAAAGTTTGGACACAGCTACATTTGGATCAAGGAGCTTATGCTTATGAGCTTGACATACAAACAAAGCTGATTTCTGTGTGTACATTTCTGTTGAATACACATTTTTCTAGAATTCTCACAATACCTTATATGTTAATTAAGGCTTTTAATGTGTTAAATTCCAATCAGTGAAGGAAGGAAAACATTTCTCTGAGCAGATGTGTCCAAACTTTTGCCCGATACTGAGCATAAACTGACCTTTTACAATGCCAACTCATAGAAACACATTCTTTCACGCTTGCGTCTTCTGCGCACCCACGGCTGGATTTGTGTGCATACTTTCAGAAACTTCAAACCTGTCTCTTTTCATCTAAATTATCCCCTCTGTTTTAGGGCCGAGCTTTGGGCTGACTGTTGGACGGGGGATGAAAGGGCCTCCGGGAGAGGAGGGGAGTGTTGAAAGTGAAAGCTATGGAAATTAACAACAGGGAGAGCTGGGGGCCTTTTGCGCCATGCCACACGCTTTCTCTCAGCTGGCGGAATGCACTGTTTTAGTTAGCGCCTCTCACAGTGAGACCGCCAGGCTTGCTAATGGAGACAGAGAGGGGGGAAGAGTGGATACGGGCACTGAGAGCTTTAGGAGCTTGTGTGTGCGCATGTGAGAGAAAAAGAGAGACAGAGAGAAAAAGAGAGAAAAAGTGAGGCAGAGAGAAGAGTGTATGGAAGGGTAAGGAGAAAAATGTAAGCAAAACGACCAATAAAGCAAGGTTTAACAATGATATTGTAATGTCTAGAGGAATAATAGCTGATGCAGCGCCCCAAATGTTGAAATGAAAG
The DNA here is from genome assembly GCA_037974485.1 of Hemigrammopetersius urotaenia. Lineage (NCBI taxonomy): Eukaryota > Metazoa > Chordata > Actinopteri > Characiformes > Alestidae > Hemigrammopetersius > Hemigrammopetersius urotaenia. The sequence goes on along the minus strand of JBBPDC010000007.1, from coordinate 15,643,791 downwards.
GCTTGAATATAAATAATGCATTATTGTGACACACTAGGGGTGTAATGAGAGAACAAAACGCACCTTCGTGTGTGTGGATGACGATACCATACATTCTTATGTGACTGACATCGCTTAACTTTTTAACTTACAAAAGGAGCAAGTAGAATACAAATCAGATAGTATGCAAAGCAAATTTGCTGTTTTAGCCAACAGCCAAGACACAACATGTTATGAAGTGCATGCTTTGCTTGTTGCATAGGTAAAACTAGTGTCACAGGTCCAGATGTGATCTTGAAACTACTGAAACTGCTTACTGTGAAAGTGAAAAGGTGAAAGTGACCATTCTCTCATACGTGAACACACCAAAGCACAGAGTGTGAACAGCACAAAATTCTTCCTATGCATTCACCCAGGTGAAGCAGCGGGAAGCCAGGAACACTGCGCCCGGGGAGCAGTGTATGTTATCTTACTCAACAGGAATGTAAACATATGTGGGCAGAACAAACTGATTATGATTTGTCAAATAGTGTCTAATAACACAAGTCAACAAAACCACAACACACTTTTCTAAACCAGTTTTTCATGCTGCTTTCATATCTGCTTTCAGTTTTTTTCAGTCACATCAACCTGAATTTTAAGTAACATTAGATTTGCAATTGACTTGCATGCGTTTTTTATTAAACCACAGGCACCAATCAAGTAACTGTTTCAATATTTTCAGTGTGAAGTCAGATAGGCACACACTGTGGCATAGATATAATGATCAGTGTCAGTCGGCTACCACTGTTTCTTCAAAAACGCTCAGCATAAGATTATTTTATGCTAATTATACCAACTATCATGCAGTATAGAACTAGCTTCATCACAACAACTGTGCTTGCGGGGTAAACTAAACAGATTTAAAATCAGCATGAAAAACACTACAAAACCCACATCATCTCTGTTGAATGTGCCCTGTTGACCCGTGTAATTTGGGGGTTATTGTGTCCTTGACAACAATGTTCAAGGGATATAAGCCCATGAGTAGTAAGCTAAATTATAACGGCTGAAAAGTCACCCAAAAAACTCCAGTTAAGGATGTTTGTATGTTGCATGTGCAGTAAACGCGTTGCATCTGATCTACTAACAGACAACACAGCTGGAGTGATGTGGAAAGAACTGGCATGCATGTTTGGGATAAGACAATCTATTGGATTCGTATTAGAGCGAAATGATTATGTTCTGGACATGCGCTTAAGGAACTGGAGGTGGGGGTTAGGGAGTGTGTTCTCTTGAATTCCATCTCAATCCAGCACCAAAAACTGTCGAGATCACGTCTGGGCCAGCACGACGAAAGTGAAAAACAAGAAGGCGAGATGTGTGGCTGCTAAATTGCTCTCCAGGGATGAACAGTTTATCTTTCTTGTCTGACATGTGCATAGGTTATATCTGCTGAAGCGACCCTTGCTGCAACTTTCAGAATGCAGCTTGCACTTGCACTTCATTACAAGTAAGATGTATTATGACACTAGAAAGCTAGTCATGGAATGCAATTTGTGCAATTCAAAACATTCAGATTCACATACTTACAGATATGTTTCTGGCCTACAAGAATTTCTGTACAGGGCAGCAATGAGCAAATTAATTTGTGCTAGAACTGATGACTTTCTATATTAGGACTCAGACTCACAGGAACATTTACATTTATGGCATTTATCACACACCTTTATCCAAAAGGAACTAACATTCTCTAACTACAGGGCATAGTCTCCCTGGAGCAATGTGGGGTTAGGGGTCTTGCCCAGGAACCCAGTGGTGGTGTGCTGAAGGTAGGATTCGAATCCATGACCTCTTGGTTCAGAGGCAAGTATCCTACCAACTAGGTCACCACCATCCACAATGTAGCCGATGTTCTAGAAAGTAATCTAGAATGGTATGTTGATTTCATAATTACTATTAATAGAGTTAAAAGACATTGTTAAGGCAATTTGTCTAGGTAGCTAACACTTACTTATTACCACCATCCTATTTCTGGCTCACTTTTGAGGGTCTGTATATCTCTTTAAATCCCAAGCTAGAACAAACTATAAGAGGGGTAAGATGAGGGGCACATGGATAAAAATTGAGAGGGCAACATACATAGGAAATAAAAAACACGAGGAGAACTGGAGGGTGATCAAGCGTGAGGCAAAATATCGAGTTAGAGAGTAAGCAATAGAAATGGGGAGATGGAGCTAAATAGAGACTGAGAGCAGGAATGGAAGGGGTTAGTGAGACTGATGGCTTCCCACTGGGAGTTAAGAGTGCTATCTGATGTGCCTGTCTGCAGAGGGCTGATTGTGCTGCATTGCGAGTAAAGGTTCGTATGCATTCCGGCCCTGCAGGGGACAATTACTCCTTTATTAAGTGAATGTGATTAAAAGAGCAACAGCAGTGCTTTTAATGCCATGTAAAATAGGGGTCTTCACACGCCAACTGTTCCTTCCACCCACTCCCCCTCCCCACTATCCATCACTCCATAATACACTGAACCTCACTAATAATGATTTTTGAGCCGATGCCTTACAGAAAGAAAAAAAAAAACTAATATATTTGTCACTCTATTCAAATCTAAGGCCTGCAAAGAGTGACAGGTTGGAGGATCATGCCAGTTATGAGAAGGGGAAATACATTCAGAATGTCAATATAAAGAATAGCAAAGAATTCCTAAAGAACTGACTTATCCAAAAGTATGAATGATTTATGAATTTGAAATGAAAACACAGCCTCTTACCCCTAGGGCCCGAAAAGGATTTGAAAAAATGGATAGAATTATGCTCGAGTCTGAAAAAAGGAACAAAGCAGCTTCAGAGAGGAGCTTCTTATGGTTCTCCAAAGTGCTTTGGTGTGATCATGCTTTGGTTTATATCTTATGCGCCTATTCTGAAACTGTAAGTGAATAAACTACATGCAGGTTATGATTACGGCCTAGAGACAGTCCATTCTTTTTCCTCCTGCTCTCTGAGGTTTAGCTAGCATGTGCTTCACACTGGAATATTAACAGTGTGTGTGTCTGTGTGTTCATGAGAATACAGTCCTGGATTTTGTCTTATGACAGATCACGCATGTGTGTCTAATGCTGACAGCCAAGAGTCTGGACATGGGATACCTCTCTCTCTCTCTCTTTCTTTCTCACACATGCTCAAACACACACACACACACACACACGGTAACAGTAAGCAGACGATGTGTGCTGAATAAGCATATAATGCCGTTTACAGTAAAATGTCACAATGGACAATAATATCAGGGGGGTGGGGTGTGTGTGTGTGGGGGGGCATTTATCATACGGGACACTATTAAGGTACAGTACTTTTTAATATAATAAATATTAATTTATTTCTATTTCTATTGGTTTCACATATGGGCCCATTCACAGTTCATCGTCACTTACTCAACACTCAGTACTTACTTTTTCTCCCAGTAGCCTATGCTTAATTGACCTCATTAAACACACAGTCTGATAAAAATATATATAAACCTATTAACTATATAATAATGGCGTTAATAAACTTGGTCACTAAAAAGGTCAAAAAAATCCACAAAAAAACAACAAATCTTCACAACCATCTGTGGGTACATCATCCGACAGAATATCCAAGTTCGTCATCATGTGCGATTGGCCCTAGAAAAATAGCTAGTTCAGAAATTTGTCAATTTTACCAAAATAAGTAGAAAAGACACTGTGCCCTCCTAACGGTGGGGGGGGGGGAAACACACTGTGGAGCCAAGCTCTGTGATTTTCTCTTCAACCCCCGGGTCAGCCATTGGCCCAAACCCTATTACCTGGCATCATATTGTCGCTGCAGAAACCATACCTCATATCTCCACAATAAAAAACATTTCCTGCAATACTGAGGTGGTGTTTTCAAATTATATCAGAAAGCAATAAAACCACCAAAAATAGAGATACAATATTTTATTCTTACAGCAACAATATGTAACTTTATAAAAAATAAGGAAAAATATTAATACATTCGCACAATAGAATAATATTAGTACTACTACTACTACTACTACTGCCACTAAAACTAATAATAGTGAGAAACAGCACTGTACAAAAAATGCTTAAAATCCTTTCCGCAGAAAAAATATTAAAAAAAAGACAAGCAAGAATGATTACAAAAATGTCCAAAAAATTGCAAATAAGTAATAAAAGAGTACAGTAAAATACAAAGAAAACAAGATATGGTTGTGCAGGTTTAGGAAAAAGAAATGCTTTTCATAGATGAATAAATAGAGAGAACAGCAAATATAGTAAAGGTGTGGTTAGAAAGAGAGAAAATATAAATGTGGTCATTACCACATACTCTGACAGTACACAAAACAGAATGGCAAAGTGAGTGCATATTTAAAAATTACAGCTGACTGTGGTGTCACAAAAAGTTAGAGTCAGTTCTGTCCTTGCCCATGTGTGTCTGAGGAGACTACAGAGAGCATCTGTGAATGTCATTATGTGCTGGACATTAGCTGGACCTCTGTCTGCCCTGACCAGGCTGTCTGCTCCTATTTTAAACATCATTAAACAGTCACAATTCTCCTCTAATAAACAGGCTTCCTTACACTGATGGTGCATGTCCTTGAGGTAGTTGTCATGCTACTAAGAAAGGTATCCAATCTCCAAATAATCTATTAATAGTTTATGAATTGTTAACGACGAGGTTATAAATACTTAATAACACTTAAACCTCTCTGCCCAACCGGAATTTCCTTATAAAATCTGCACAGAGGTGAAATCAAGGTTGGCTCTTTCCATGCTGGATAATTAGAGGAGAGTGAGCAGTGTTTCTGGAGTAAGATTATTTTAACCCTATATATGAATCATATTTCATAGATTATTCAATAAGGTATCCAACATCAGTGCTTGCACATTTTTACTAACTAAAGCTAAAACAGAGAGTGCCTACCTGAGTAAAGGGGTGCATGCAATACGTTGCATCAAAAAACAATTTCTAACTGGCATGATGGACAGCAGTGTGCAACTGTGCTAGTTTAGCAGTTAACATCTGTCCATTACTGCATATCATCTAAAAAAAAATTCATATGAATCATTACTAAGGGGATGCAGATATTCCCATTCATTTTAAAACTTTGGGAGTCTAATAATGTCACCAACTCCAGGACTGAAATACACGGGCTGTAGAAGTATCCTAGCAATGTAGCATCAGAAGTGGAGTTTAGAGTCACTCTTGTAATGCAAAGAAGGTTTCTGTGTGACAGCAGGTAGGGTTTGCAAAACTCAGCCTATATTTTGGGGTACAGGAGCATCATAAAGGCTGAAATGCATCAGTGCAAAATGTAAAGTGGCCATTGTATGGCACACTCCTAAATGCTAAGAAATAAAAAGCTGTAAGTAATTTGTAGCTACGCCATAGAAAAGCCACATTTTGTTCCCTAAAGAGCCTTTCGATAAATTGTTCGTAAAATGTAAAGAAAACGGTCCGCCCAACTCTAGTTTTAGATATAGTTGTTCAGATGTAGTTTACGAGCCTCTGGTTTTAGATGTGTTGACAATATATTTGCCCAGACTCAAGGGCTGTTCCTAGACCGAGTAGCTGTGTTTGGGGCTGTGTTTTACACTGTTTCGCTCCCAGAGGATGGAAAAAGCTTCACCATGCCTGGCTATCTCTCACACTGCTCCATTCATCCTGCCTGGGTTACAACCAGTGCTAATAACACTCACAAGAGGCCCATGCTGAGCCCATTAGCCGGGAGGGACCGTGCGCTCTAGTTGGAGCGCTGCCTGAGGAGGCCAACGGGGAGGATTTGGAAGCAAAGTCAGAGAGCCATACAAACATTACAGACACAATTGGGAAAGAAAAAAAGAGCTGATTCAACCTATTAACTCCCTTTATAGAAGAGTGCAACCATTTCCTGCTCCAACTAGGTGGTGTGTGGAGGTGTCTGATTGAATGAGGAACATCTTTGTGTCATTCATATCTGATTTGAGAGTTTAAAAGAATAACCGCCACAAAAGATAAAAGCCGTGTGGTACACACTAAGTGCATATTGCAACCTTTGGTGAAAAATGGCAAAAGATTGCAATATGCAATTTTTTTTTGTGTGTAAGTATGCCATAGTGGCTGGTATAAATGGATTAGTCCTACATCTCTTCCAAACAAAAAGGGTAACAAAATTAAGGGAAGACTAGGACTGAACTGACTGGCCTATACCCCGAGATGTAGATGTCAAATGCTATCTTGCTTTGTACTGAAACCAGATTCTTTATTTAAACTTTTGACTTTAAAAAGTTATGCAATGAAAAGGTAGGCTTAGCCCATTTCTTCCTGATGAGTCAATCTACTGCACATTTAATGTACATAGTTGGGATCATCTTGCTCTGTCATGTTTAGACTGCTTGCAGATTGGTGGACAGTCGCCTGTTTTCTGACAATGTAAACAGTTAATTTCTTTGTTTTGCTGTGGTTCTAAACTATAATACTGCAGTGTAAGCTTTTGATAGGCATCATTAGCTATTAGTTACAGAAAGGTTACCAATCCCATCTTTTTATCACGTGTCACTAGATGTGAGCATTCTGACCGACCTCAGATGCTCGTGAATAATTTCTGTGGGTGTAATAATTAGTAAAAATTATTCAGGCCAGTCTTTAATCATGTCACATCAATACCAGGCCCATACCACGCAGTCCTAGTACACATAAACCAATCCATTAATTAAAACAGTGCTCTCATGCACAAAGCATAAAGAAAGAATATGGTATGTTTTTCAGAGCCCAATTCTTTTAAGTCACATACTAGTCGTAAGGTGTAACAGCATAAATGACTCCTTATTGTGTCTCTGACAAATACTTCATTTAATCTGTATAGCAACAAAAACTATACTACATATAGTATACTTTAAAACACCACAACTGTTACTACAGGTCACAATATGCAAATAAAGCCTCAATCTATTGGTTGCTGCGTGCAAGAGATTATTTGCTAGGTTAGAAAAAAGTAGTACAAAATAGTGCTGAACAGTGTATTGTAAGTTCATCATTATCATGGACGGTATCATGACTCTTGCAAACCGACTTGGCAAACCGATATGTGAATGAGGCAAGTATCTTGACCAATCAAACCTGGTCAGTGTTTCTGCGGGTGTTTTGATCAATCATGGCATACATATAATCCAAAATGCTTTTTTATCAGAATAATACAGCTTCATCTTTAACCACATCACATGTGCGTTTGTAACATCATGTAAGGTGTATCATAGTCACAAAATGCCACAATATATCCAACATTTTCCCTCTATCATACAGCCTTAATTCTAAACTATTAGAACATGGACAAGAATTAAGAAAACAGATTCAGGGTGTCTCTCTTGAGTACACAAAAATCATCTACTTAGCAAAGGAAAGACTGGATCTGACTTGATGCTACTGATTTCTGGTATGCCAACGCCTGCAACTTTAATTACAACTGCCATCAACAGCTGTTCTCTCATTCAGACCTAATCACCACATCAGTGCCATGAGCCGTCCTTAAGGGCAGAAAAAGAGGGTAGTCATTAGTGTGAGTGGAAATGATGGGTGTGTTCCATAGAGAAGAAGACTCTTTTAGTGCACCTGCACGGTGACCTACGGAGTAGACACGGTGTGTGTGTGTGTGTGTGTGTGTGTGTGAGTGTGTGTGGGAGGGGGGGGGCAGGCGAGGTGTTACTGTAAGTGAGGATGTAAAGGTGCTGACACTGTCTGTGGCTTCACTGCAACCACAGCTGAATCCAAAAATGGAAAGCAGAACTCTTTGCTGCAATGCTTGTTTGTTGTAGAGAGGTATCACACCATTCTCATCTCTCACACCTTCTCTCTCTCTCTCTGGTGTACTGAATGCCAGCAGTGTTTTCTTCGCCTCCTTCGTTCTCGAGCTCTCCCTGTGGCATTCTCGCCAAACGGTCACCATAAAGATTAGCAGCCCATGACCCACAAAACATGTGTATGTCTCAATGACTGCATGCTCGAGCACATGCTCTCTCTGTCTCCCTTTTGCTTGTTACCGTTTATTGTGTCTCTCATGGGCTCTTTCTCTTTTTCTCTTCTCTCTTGCATTTTACCATATCCTCTCTTTTTTTCTCAGTCTTACATTTTCTTTGGCAGTTCATTCTTTAGTCTCTGTCTTCCTCTCTTGTTCTCTCTCACTCTCTCTCTCTCCCTCTCTCTCTATGGCACCCATCCATCACTCTCATTTCTCAGTCATGTTTGCTGGAAGCCAGATGAATTTATGATGCATTACCTTGTTAAAGAGGCACAACTGGCAAGGCAGTACTGTGTGCAGTATGTCTGTGTATGCATTGAATGTGTTTGTGTGTGTATGTGTGCGTGTGTAAATGCATTTGTATGTGCAGTTTAGTATACAATGCTGAGGACTGTCTGAATACAATGGTGTTGTTCAGTGTGGAGGTGTTTATCACAAAAGGCAAGCTGAAAATAGGAAAGTTCAGAGATTTATTATAAGGGAGCCTGGGAAATGTATTTGTGTTGTACACGCATGCGCATGCATGCATTGATGTAAGCATGTGTTACACTCATGAATGTGTATGTCTTCCAGATAGACAGAGAGAGGGAGAAAGAGAGACAGAGATGCAGTTTGTCCAGAGTAATCCATCACAGAGTGGCAGTGGCGGCCTATCCAGAGCAGCGCTGTCTATCAGGAACAGAGCAGTGAATTAAGGCTAGAAACAGACACACGCTGCCACAAGAGCTGGAATAAATCACAAAATGACAGAAAAAAGCAAACCCACAAATAGGGTTGCACAGGTATGAGCTATTTTCATAGCATAATAAC
>JBBPDC010000007.1:15579519-15590773 GCA_037974485.1 Hemigrammopetersius urotaenia | reverse complement strand
TCACGTTTGGGCCGGCGCAGAATCCCGTCAGCCCCCGCACCCCCGAAAGAACGATAGTGAGTAGGGCCCGGCTGCACAATACGACATCTCACCCCCCAACCCCTCCCCGCTTTACAAACGGCTTTCTGCGCCCACACAGCAGACCGGCAAGCACGATTTCAAATTTGGGCGGCACGTGCGCCCCTTTTTTTTTCTTTTCGAATCTTCAGATCACGTGCGCGCCGAACCGTGGAGAGAGATCGGTTCGGATCACGGATCAACAGTGATCCGTTGCACCACTATTAAATATGGTCCGGAAGGCACTGGACAGCCCTTGTGCAGAGCAGAAGGCCAGTCAAAAGAAGATTTAACCTGAGGTAACTTCCACCACCCCCGCTCTCTTTCTCTTTTGCTTGCCTTTTTTCATCAATCGTTTATTGTGGGTACCTGCAAGCTGAGTGGCAATCATCACTTTCAGGTCAAGTTATAATGCCAGGGAGGTACTCCAGTCAAAAATAACCCCAGCACAGTAACTGCTTTAAATCAATCCCTGTGATCCCTCTAGGTGCCTTTAAATGGAAGCTTCATTATGTAGTTATGGATGTGTAGCTGTAAAACATCTCAAGAGTGGAAAGACATTGCTAACTCCCCAGACATTCTTTCAAGGTAACACAAAGCAGGACCATATGCCTATTTTCCACTTCCATCTTAAATTTCTTATTAGTAAGAAAAGATAAGATAAACCTTTATTAGTCCCACAAGTGGGACATTTGCTTGGTCATGGCAGAAGGTAGACAGTACAAAGTTAAGAAAAACAATAGAATATATTAAAACAGAATAAAATACTCTGTCACAGTAAAGTACAAGATAAAATGTTCAAATATACAGTCTAAAATGTACAGTATAAAAAACTAGGAATCTAAGTATGCATGACTGTATTGTAAACTGTAAGCCTAAATAGCACATTTAGAACTAAGACTAGATGTAGGCTTGGGCAAGTTGTATGCATGTACACAGTGAGAATATGTATATAAGTATATACAGAGCGGATGTATAAGAATAAATGAAAACGAGAACACTGTAAATACACACACACTCAGGTACACAATGGAGTGACAGGCCGTGACAATAGCATAGCTTTAAAAATTGCACATTCTAAATTGCACATTATGTATATATGTACTGCTATCAAATGAATACAGCTACTCTTTGTATACACATTATACACAATCAGCCTTAACATTAAAGTGAATAACACTGATTATCCCACAACAGACATGACCATCAGAACTGTACCAAGGTGCAATAAAAGAATTTGGCCTGGTCTAATGACCAAATTCACATGTGCCATTTACCTGGAGAAGAGATGGCACCAGGATGCACCATGGGAAGAAGCAAATTGATTATTTGTGGGATGTGCTGGAAAAACTAGCCAAATCCAAAGGAATGACACAATATTAGATAGGTAGTTTTAAGGCTATGCTTGATTAGTGTGTATAGGTATTACCATATTGTCTTATATGAATTACTTTTTGTACACAATGAAATGCAAATCACCTTGAATGGGGGCTTAAATGAATATTAATAATAAGTAAAATGGTAAAATATTCAAAAGGTATCCAGGTTTTACCATCTTTTATGACACCAGACACTTCTGCCTTTCTTAGTGTCCTCTGGACAGTACAAAAATAACATTTTAAATGGAAGTGTAGCTGAATTTACATTAATATTTGTGTTACACAATTAGTAAATTATTTTTTTCTTAATAATTTAGCACTAAAATGCATGAAAATGTACAGTATATTGCCAGATTTTTTGTTTGGTTGCAATGTTTAGAATCCCAGCACAAGGATAAGAGGGCAAAGCAAAATACATGCAGAGTATCGCGTTAGTGTTCAATTGTGTGTGCGTGTGTGTGTGTGCGTGTGTGTGTGTGTGTGTGTGTGTGTGTGTGTGTATGAATCTTCAGAAGCTGGGAAAACATTCACCATAAAGTCCTTTCTTTTACCACAATCAGTGACAGCTAACAAGACAATGCCACAAAAAGTGTAGAGGCTAGTTCTATAAATAAAAGATTGCTAGTCCTGTAAAAATACTGCCCTGTCGCTGGTCTTGTCACTAGCAATGACAACAACTTGCAAGCTGTAGAAGGCTGAATGGATCTAGCTGTATGAATCTGGTGTATTTCTGAAGCCTGCATGTGAAGCTCCCCCGGAGACCCCATAGCTCTGTTCAGAATATGGCAGCAAAGCACATCAGGGAAATTCCTCCAGTCAGTCAGTCAATCAAGCTTGGAGAAAGAGAGAGAGAGGCAGAGACAGACAGAGAGAGAGCGAGAGAAAGCAAAAAATAGAAAGAGTAAGAGAGCACAAGAGAGAGAGGCGGATAGAGACGGGGGCATATAGAGGGGCAGTGAGACAGAGAGAGAGAGAGGCAGATAGGGGAGGGGGAAAAACAACACACAAACACACACACACACATACGGAGAGAGTGAGAGGAAGAGAGACATTTCAGCTGCCGGTTAGTGAAAGTTAGCTTGTGTCCTTTCTTTCAACATAAAAAAAAAAAAGTGTCAAACGAGAGATGAAGCAACAACAAAAGCCCAATTGTAATAGCCAGGGAGATATTTTTAAATAAAGTGCTTAAATTTAGAATGCAAAGCAAGGTGGAGGAAAAAGCAAACACGCACACACAAAATACTCACTCATGCACCCCCTAGAGACTGACCGATACTGATGATCCGGCACAATATTGCCGATAACACTGATGTAATTTGTTTCATCGCCGGGATTCAAACTCACAATATTCCAAAGATAACGCATCATAACCCCCCCTTGATTAACTAGTATATTTGAAAACTGCACCACTGAGGATTAAATAAAAGAATGCACCTAACCGTAGCATGAAAACAAAACAAAACAATCGTATTTTGTAAAGAAAACTAATGGATTTTTCTTTTTTGCACAAACAACATCCCTTATTTTGAATCATACCCTACTCAACCACTCCAGGCAGAGACTCAGAGTATGTGTGCAAAGTCTGTTGTATCAGCTTCAGGCAGAAATTTATGCGAAGTTTATGAGGTGTTTATAGTGAAGAGTAAACTGTGCTTCTCCACCTAAGTCATATCCATTTGAGACAGGACAGCACTAAAGGTAAGACGACTGCACAAAATACTAGGTGGAATAAAATAACATCCCTGTAGAATGTGTTGGTAGAAAAGAGCCCTATTATCAAATTTCTGCTGTGGCTACAGTGTGTTTTGTGCTCAGCAGTTGTGCTGCCATGCCAGACAAGCTTAGATTTACACATTTTACAGGAAAAAGTCTTTTTAGATGACCCTAAAGTGGGATCCCTTTCATTTTTTCTGGCCATGCACAGCTAAAACATAAATGTAAAATGATGGTCTCTGGAGTGGCGCAGCTATCTAAGCCTTATCAGAAGAAACTGCATGCACTGAAAAGGAGTCCCAGAGAAAATTGGCTTTAGTCTCAGTAGGTAAGTGCAGTGGTCTACCTCTCTCAGCATTTGTGTGGACAGCAAAGAAAGAATTTCATTGGGCAGAGAAATGTGTTTTTCTACTGTACATATGACCAAAGATTTGAATCTTGGTGTCGCTGGTATTGTGTGATTAGAGTCTTGAGCCACTCCTCATTTCTCATCCAGGAGGTCCTTGAGTTATGAGGTCTTCGACGTACGACGTTTCGAGTTTATGACGCTCACGTGGGCGAACTAGTTTAGTGGCGCGTGGCAAAAGATACGCAGAATGAGCAGAATATGCAGAATGCACAGATGAGTGAGGGAGGACGCTTATCTAAGCACAAGTGTTCCTTCTGTGCTGCTTTGATTGGCGACTTTTTGGCCTTTATCATGGATTCTGAATGAATGTTTTTACACTCGTTTTTTTGTTATTTGTCCTGTTTCTACAGTACAGTGTACAAGTCTGTTTGTGTCCTTTTCCCTTTAGTTGTGTTTTTATGTTCTAAATTTTACCTATTCTGTCAAGTGTCAGAGAAATGTATTTGTTTGTTAAGCCATACAATGATCTACATATGCTCTAAGCAATCTAACTTGGAGAATTTTCCAATAAAGAAACATGTGCAGATGATTCTAGTTGATCAGGTCAGTGATTAGTATATTGGTTGTGCTGAACGGTGAGTGGTTGGAATACCTGCATCTAGGCACACTGTAAACATTTTTTCCCTATTTCTTTAATTTAATCTACTCAGTATGACCAAGATAAGACAGCTTGACAGACATAAAACAGTATTTTTGCAGCAGCAAGGTAATTTAAAACAAAGCAAATGAAGGGTGGCTCAAGACTTGTTCTGAAATGTAACTGTGGAGAACATAGGGAAAGTAGAAAATCATCACATTTCAGATATCTGTTATATACAGTAGATGCCCGATGTCAGTTACAGGAATTTTTCATTCTTAAAATTGGTATCTGCCATAAAAATGTATCGGTCGGGTCCTAATTCTCACCCCCTTCCACAAAAACCTGTATGTACAGTGTGCAGAGTTTTGTTGGCAGTTGGCTTCAGGCAAACAACAAGCAGCAGCTGCTGACATAAAACCACTGAACACAATTAGCCAGTGTCCGCTCTACCACTGCGTTATGTTAGATTAGACTCAAAGCCATAATGAGGGTCTCCAAAATAAGATTATCTGACATGTGAAATCTGAAATTGAGGTATGTCCTTAGGGTTAATTCAATAAGACATCAAGTTACAGAAAGGAAAATCAAAAGACATGCTTCTGAATTTGTGCTAAAACCCCATTTATTTATTTTTGTCTCTCCATCTCTCTTTGCCTCTCTCTCTCTCTCACACACACACACACACACACACACACACACACACACACACACACACACACACACGCTGCTCTGAGTATGACTGCATAATGAGAAAACACGTGATGAGAAGCACATGTTCACCCAAGGCTTGTATTAAAAATTCATAATTCATAATCAGACCTTTTATGATGTGGCTATGGCATGTTTTCAGGGTTGTTTGTCTTAGTAACTCAGTAATGCTCCCAAAGCCTGACCTCTGCGGCACCATTTTTACAACATTAAAAGGAATGCCCTTAAAAACACACAGCCTATATTTCTGGGGAACACTGCAAGCTAGAGAAGTTTTTGCCCAGAAAGGTAGCAATGTGACTTTCCAATGAGGGCCTTGGTGCAACCATATCAATCCCAGAAGCTTTTCAATCCAGGTTTGAAGTGCAGTCTTTTCAGAGACATTGCCAAATAAATCCATAAAAATTGTTCCAATTATGAATGTCAGAGACTGTTTCTGGCTGGGTATGTGTGGCAGCTCTGATCTGAAATACGTTATGCAATGGAAGAGCATGAGATTGATCCCATTCTCTTTTATATAGATCTATACTCTTAGGGTACCCAGAATAACAGTGAACTCATCACTTTACTTCTTTATTTTATAAAACCCATACCAATCTACTTTAACTCTAAAGCATAAAGGAACATTTTAACCTTGTTTCTCCATAGCAAATCACAGTATACGGTGCTGCGCTTTTGTAGACTTTGTATTATTTAGTGTCAAAGGTTGGATAGATTTTATTATTTTATATTGTTTTCCTGTTTTCATTGATCAGTGTTCTCGCAATACGATACCTAGCATGCATTACCCTAGTATTCCATGCAACGAATAGGAACCCTGTGGCAACCAACTCTGACAATTTGATAAACTACTGAGCTATAGGCCCAACAACACAATCAAGGTAGTATGATTAGTGTAACTCTTACCTCAGGCATCGCACATCTCTCATCTCTTCATTTACAATCTGTTCTCTCTATGGAAATTATAAATTACTACAGCTGTATTGGTTAGGTGTGATATTCAACATCCTAGTGCTAATGTTAGCTCTATGTCTTTTTTCTATGGTTCTTCTTTGGCTAACTTATATGTCACCTATAAATAATGAGACTACAAGAGAAATCTGTGCAACATATCACTGTGATTGTTACTGTACCACATAATCATTCTTCACAATCCAGAGAATGTATCTGATAAAACATGTCTGCAAATCACTGAATGTTCTATTTTACATGGAATAAAATTGTACAAAAGTAGGAGCAGAGTGACAGAAGACGCAGTTTAATAAATATCACCTTGTGTTACGTCTCGGGAAAGAGATGTGCACAGACTCTCAAAATAGCTCTTTTAAATGTTAGAGTGCTTTTAAAAAGCTTTCTTTAGAAATGACCTTATTTCTGAGTACAGCTAAGATTTTATGCTTTGAACTGAAGGCAGGCTGAGCTCAGATGGAACAGCCTCAATAACTGAACCTTGTCCACTATGGCACAGTTCTGTACATTCAAAAACAAAGGGAGTGGATTAGTCACTAACGACAGCTTCACTTATTAACACATTACTCTCAGAACCTTTTCCAGTTTCCGGTTCCCAACAGTCAGTCGATATTTCTGTTACTAACTGTCACACACCCTCCCCCTTAAATGACTCCTCAGAAATACTGACAATTTATGACAAAAGATTCTGTTCACCAATTACCATAATTGTAATATTGCTTTTTTTAATAAAAAAGTTGTCAATTTAGATGACATGAGAATGTTGCCACCTCTGATCATGACTAGCACTTTGTTGTTTCAGTCAAGTGAATTCAGTTAATTCATTCGTGAAAGAAAATGACTTCCAAAATTGTAAGATAAAGTTAATTATTTTGTTCATCTCTACTACAGTATCAGAAAAAATGTTACTTTACTGACACATTTTATTCATCAAGGCGCAAACGAAGTAAATGTACTCACTAAGGTACGATAATCTTATGCTTTAATTGAAAATCTAAATGAGTTTTAAACACCACATTCACCTTCCCAGCTGACATTTTTATACGTTTGTTAAATGCTGTTTGCTAAAGTTTGTTAAATGATGTTAATGTAAATGAAGCTGTCACAGAACATGTATAGTGTAGAGTATGGAATAACAATACACTACAATTCAATATGGCATGTAGACATATTCACAATTTGTATTTTGGTCCTTTGCGGCCTGACATAAAACACACAAAAACAGTTTCTCCAGCTTTATTTAATCACTGCACCATCCCGAGTGAAAGATATGATAGCGACAGTTATCACCGAGAAGGATAAATGATCACCCCACTGTGTCAGTACTTTGTGTTTGGAACTACCTTTTGCTTTAATTATTGCCTTAAGTGTCCATTCTGTCATATGTGAACACATGGTGCTCTTCCTCTGTATTTAAGCCATTCACCCAGGTGAAGCAGCAGGCAGCCAGGAAACAGCATGGTGCTTAGCGGTCTTGGGAATCAAACCCACAACTTGCTGATCGCAAGACGAACGCCCTAACCACTAGGCTACCAGCTGGGATACTTCTCTTCCAACTTTGCACATGAACAATGTACAATATTTCCCCTCTCCTCAATCAATCTGGACGGTGACTGTTGGTGGCCATTCCACAGATTTTCTATCACGTTTCAGTATGGGCTCTGACTGGGCCATGTCACAGTTTTCCCCTTCAGCCACTGTGGTCAATTCTGCTGTTTGCTTTGGAAGTCGGAAGGTGTTGGCAGCAGAACTTCCTAAAGTATTTGATGGTATTTCGCTCCATCCATTTTTCTTTCTGTTGTGACAAGTGTCCCAGTCCCTGCTGCAGAGAAACACCCCCACAACAGCATCCTCCCACCTCCAGATTCACTGCAGGTATGGTGTTCTTTGGGTAGTGAGCTGTACTGGCTTTCTGCCATTTGGTGTTGAGGCCAGATAATTTTACTGTGGTCTTGCCTGACCTTAACACCTTTTTCAACTCAAGAGTCTTAAGTGTTCCAGCAAAGCTCAACTGAGACTAAATACAGTCTTTCTTGAGAAGTGCCTTTTTCTTGCAAGCCTGACATACAAGCCACATTTGTTCTCACACACACACACACACACACACACACACACACACACAATGGCCGCTCTTTGCCATAAATTCCTGTAACTGCTTCAAAATTGACACAGGCCTCCTTGTAGCCTCTCTAATCAATTTCTTCCTCATACCTCCATCCGCTTTAGAGGGAGGCCCTAGTAGTACCAAACATTTTCCTCTTCTTAATTATAGACTTCATTGCTATCCTAGACATTGATAAAGCCATTTTTTGTATGCGTGTCCTGACTTGTGCCTGTCTACAACTTTATCCTTGAGATCTTTTGACAGTGCCAGGTTGATTTTTCAGTTGAACTACCAATACATATACAAACACATCATTATCAGTGGTCTCTCGAAACGAATATGACTATCCTCTCAATAGGGTCATCTACTTATGAGTCTTCAGATGGCAACAGAGACCAATCTATGATCCCCATACATTAGTGCAAAGTGGGCAAGGGAAGGTGGAGGAGGTATGTAGGCCTTTTCCTTATGAAGCTGACGCTTTGCCTCTGCAACACGGTAGAGATCCAGTTGATGATGTGGAGCTCTTCTGTATGGTTTTCTTCCAGCGTTGCCTGTCTTGCGCAATGTACTCCCAGTTAATCAATGTTATCTAAAATATCCTCAGATTTCATTCACACACAGAGACAGACACTTTTAAACACTTTTTTACATTAACACCACCTGCCCACTCTGACCCGTGTGGTATCTGGCATCAAGATGTTAGCAGCAAATCCTTTAGGTCCTGTAAGTTGCGCACTGGGCCCTCTGATACTTCAAGAAGCCACTGTTCCCCTGCTGCCTAATAATCTCAGCCCTTGACAGGTGCCATGTCTATTTTAAACTATTATTAGCACAACAGCAGTCCTTGGGAAACTTGCTAGAGTAAACTCAGATGTTACAAGGTCAAAGTACTTTATCACTGTTAGCTAGGAGAAGTTATTTCATGGAATAGCTGTATAAGTAGTCTGTTTAGCATAGTAATTCTAAACTCAAGTCCTGTGTAGGACATTTTCATTTGCAGCAAAAGAAATCCATTTGCAAGATTTGTACCAACCTAAACCCCACAGATGGAGCCTGTTCTTCCATTTTCCTTTCTTCATTGTTATTTTTATGATTAATAATAGGTTTTTTTGTTTATGTGGTTTTAAATGCATACTGGATATGTGCTAGCAGCGTTTTTGTTGTTTGTGTAATAAGGCTGAAAAGTGCTGAGGACACAGAGATTTCTCTTTTATATTCTGGACCTACTGTGGCTCTCAACTTCCATAGGGGAATCGCAAAAGAAGATCTCCAAAATGTCAGCCTGACAACAGCACTTCACACGGCCTTCTCTGCCACCAAGAAGTAGCCACTGGAGAACACAGGGGGGTCATTGGACTGTGTGTGTATGCGTGTGCATGTGTGTGCTAGGGGACAGGGTTTAGAGCTTTACAATAGAGCCTGGTGCTTGGTGTACAAAGATCTCAGAGGGGTTATGGGAAAAGAAAAGTGGCGTTTTGGAGACTTTTTTGCTGAGCCATGGAGGAAGAGAACCCCAAAGCGAACCCCTTTGACCTTTCCAAAATGTTACTGCCAGTTTGGCACGCAGGCCGAACCTAATGAAACTTTTATCACCATGAATATTTTATTCCAGTCCTGCTCCAGGCCCGGGGCAAACCCGGACCACAACAGACTAAGACCTTGGAGAGAGAGAGGGGATGGCCAGGCAGGGCAGCAGAGCTCAGGAGAGGAAAAGAAATGAGCTGGGCTGTGGCTAATATGCATAATAAGTAGATTAGGTATTGCTCTCATTTCAGTAAAATAACCTTATGAGGAGTACAGCCAATCTAATATGGTCAAGATTTCAAACACATTGCAGGCTACATTCTGGCCAAATTATGGCACTCCCAGGACATTTGAAACTCAAGAGTGAAATCAGCCTGTAATGCTAGCTATGCTCAAAGCGAAAACATATTAATCAAATAATGGCTCAGAGAAGGAATTTCTCAAATGATCCCACATTCACCCCACTCAAGGTCCAGCTTCAGCCCCCCGTGCTCTGTTCCTGACAGTGCAGGGGGGAAATGTGAAGACATTGAGAAATACACTTAGGGTAATATAACACTGGATAAAGTGTCTTGGCTTACAGACCATTTACCCTCAGCCCCATCCCCACCACATACACACATACACACACAAACATATCTGTATGATTCATTATAAGAACAGATTATGCAAGCTGCCCTCTGGTCTTCAAGCAGAGTTTCACAACGACTTATCTCCCAAGACTAATGAGGCTGACCCTTCACTGCCTTATATGGGCCAAGATATTCTTGGAATTTTTGCTCATCCATGAGCTTTTCGTTCCTTTGCTAGCACTGGAACAGAATGTATATATAAGTGTGTGTGTGTGTGTGTGTGTGTGTGTGTGTGTGTAAGAGAGAGCAAGAGAGAGAGAGAGAGAGAATGAGAGAGAGCAAGAGAGAGAGAGAGAGAGAGAGAATGAGAGAGAGCGAGAGTGTTTGTCTTTGTCACTGCTGTAAATAGGCACAGAGTAGCTTGAAGGAAGAATAAGTAAGAGATAAAAAGACAGACTGAGAGAGAGAGAGAGAGAGAGAGAGAGAGAGAGTGTCTGAGAGGGAAAAGGAGAGAGAGAGACACTCACGGTTGACAGAGTTTGATGAGGTCTTGGTCTGTAGTACCGGGCGGGAGGCCTCGGATGTACAGGTTGGTTTTGCTGAGCTGCTCCGCTGCACTGTGGCTGCTGCTGTTGGTGCTGGGGCTGGGCGGAGCCATGGGAGGAGGGTGTGGGGCATATGACTGCTGTTAGAGAGAAGAGGTGGGGTTAGAGAAATGTCAGGTAACCTGTCCTAACAGTTCCCAAACTATCGTAACAGTTCACATGATCAAACAGTAACTTTATTAGACACAGAAACTACACTCAGGACTTTAATGTAAGACTTTGTTTCAAGTAATTTTCACTATTCTTATTGGTCTAGGAAAAATAAATAAAAACTGGGGAAAAAAGGAGACATCAGGCTTTGTTATATTATCAATATATTTAGTAAATGTGCAGACTCTACATGTCTTTAGCTTATATTTATAAGTCCTATCGCTTACACACAGTGAAGACAAAGCATGTCTTTCTCTCTCGCTCTTTCTCTCTCTCTCTCTCTCTCTCTCTCTCTCTCTCTCTCTCTCTCATGTCCTCCATGTACTCAAGTCTCTCCCATATCACATATAGCAACACTGCTCTGGCAGAGTTTAAATTAAGAGGGTGAGTAAGAATGTTTACTAGTCTTTTGTGTGTGTGTGTGTGTGTGTGTGTGTGTGTGTGTGTGTGTGTGTGTGTGTGTGTGTGTGTGTGTGTGTGT
>JBBPDC010000007.1:15549186-15563326 GCA_037974485.1 Hemigrammopetersius urotaenia | reverse complement strand
CCTGGAATGATTAAACAGAAAACACAACTCGAACTAAGGTTCCTCAGCGGATGCTGGAATAAAACAAACAGAAAACAAGAACAGGGAACAGAAACAGAAAACCAAAAACATGGCACGGCTACATCAGCCCAAGCCGTGACAATTATCAACATGCTTCCAGCAATTTAGTGTTTATTATGCAATAGGCCAAACCATAATTTACATAAAAAACCTGCAAAAGAACATGAAAAATATGGTACACATCTATGTACCATGCTCATTGAAGAATATTTCTGCTACATTTTGGTAAAGGTTTCAGCATTGAAAAAAGGGTTTGCTGACCTGCCTCATGTTATTTGTCATAAAATTGCAACACAATTGTAAATTGGTGCAGGCAGTGTTTTGAACAGACATTTTCCAATTTCAGATATTGGCCGATTCTTTTCACAGTAAACCCCCTTTTTAAAATTTCACACCAGGGTTGAGCCCTCCGTGGTGCAAGCACTCAGATACTTCAAACTCTACAATTCGATTGATCTCCAGGAGACCTTTCCAACGAGCCCTCGTTTGTATTTTTAGTCCGAGTAGATCTGGGGTTATTCCCCGAAAACCCTTCACCTCGCTGTGGTGTCCCAATACTTTTGTCCTGCGACCTTCTGAGTTGCATATCTCAGCAAGGAATTTAAATTAAAAGAGCCGAATATGGGTTTACCTTTAAATTTTCTTTAAGGGTAATGCATTAAACTGAGTTTAAAATGCAATTAAAGTGTTCTGAATGACTATTTGGGGCTTCTTTTTTTTTTACACTATAAAAATAGGCCTTTTAGGCTTTTTTTAAAAACCAAAACCCAACAATGCCGTTTTTCACTATACGCGAGTGCTATTGGAATGTAGCCACGTAAAGCGGGGGATTACTGTATATACATTTTCTGTACATATACATTTGTCTGTCAAACATTTCGGGACAATAAACAATAAAATGTATAAGAGTTGAAAAGTAACAGTGCACATCAAAAATAGTCTCAAAGCATTCTTTCAGAGGAAGGAAAGCTGTGCCATATTATGAGAAGCCATCACCTATGATTAGCTAAGAATTCATATCTTATATGCAGTACTAATCAAATGTTTGGGCATGCCTGATTGAATGTTGGTCACTGTGTAATTGCGTATGTGAAATTCCACAGTTGAGATTCTTTCACATTTAAGAAGCCAAAATATTTCTTCAAGTATGTCTGAACGTTTAACTGGTATTGTTGTTTATATATAATAACAGTCTTTAGTACTTGATTAATTGATAAATAGTGGCTTATTAAACATATAAATAGTGGGCATTTGGTGGCCTATTGAAGACAACCAAACATTTTTGCGTCACGGAACGGTGTGTTTGTTTTTTTGTCATTTTTGCTAGCTTTTTTGTAGGCTTTGATGTACCGTATCAAATGACTGAGCGAGCATTTATTTTTTCAAAATAAACGATCTTTCAACCTCTGATAATAAATAAAATATTTTTATTCTGTCTTTTAGTGCAGCCCTCATGGGCCGATATCGGTCCGTGGCCCGGTGGTTTTGGACCTCCGGCCTAGTGGTTAGGGAGTTGCCCCTGCAAGGCCGTGGGTTCGAATCAAAGGACTGCTAGTGACACCACTAAAGTACCCTTGAGCAAGGTACCGCCCCCATACACTGCTCTCTGGGAGCTGGGCGCTGGCTGGCCACTTGCTGAATGGGTTGAATGCAGAGAAAGAATTTCACATTGTCCACACTGTGTGCTGTGGTGTACTCACATGTGATTATAAGGGGCCACTTTACTTTACTTACTGAGTGACACATTCAGGATTAAATGTGATGATGCAGAGACAAAGAGAAAGAAAGGCTCCACAGGAAATAAATGATCTAAAATGGACATAAGAGAGCAAATTAGAGACAAAAAGCCAAATTAATACAAAATCATAGAAAAATCAGTTTTATAGCAATTAAGTTTGTGGTTTTAATTGGTGGTAAGAGGTAATCTTGGTATACACCTCTGGGACTCCAAGTTCCAGGAACTGAGGCTGCAGTGGGCACCCCCACACTCCCTCACCCTTAGGTAAGACAGCCAGAAAGCATCTGAAATCGAAACCTGCCTCCAACCACTCAAGCTGTGTGCACTCTCCAGCACCAAGAAATCACAAAACATTTCTGTTCAGCCAACAGACTCCTCCAACTCAACCAGTGGCTGTTTGAATTACTCTAAAGCATCTCCAGCAGCGTTCAGTGATATTACACTTCCATACAGCTTGCTTTCTTGACTCCTGTGTCATATACATTGTTTTTTATCATCTGTACTTCTTACCCAAGTGCATTATTCATATTGGTTTGGCAGTATTTTTATTCTGTCTTAATCCACAGCCAGATGAAATTATTAAAATGGCTTTCCTCGAACAGGAAATCTCATGTGCCTATTCTTGTACCCAAGCACTTCACAAAACAAGAAAAAACTCACATTAAAGACTAGGATAAAGAATAAAGACCAGGCCTGATATGGACCAGATAACATCCTGGAGGAGCCACAGGGGCTTTAAAGGTTCTCTGTCCTAATAAGCTAAAGCTCACTCTGAGGAGCAGCAGAGCAGCCCCGGTGCATCTGACTCCACACTCCAGCCAACAGTACTTGTACATCAAGCCTTTTGTAATACCAGGCAAAAAATACCGGTGTTCTTTGCAAGAATGAGCTTACCTAAAAGGCTAACATCTGTTCTGTTAGCTGTGTGCATTTATGTGCGTTTTATGTGGATTTTTGGGAATAATGCCATATCCCATTCACTTTTCACCCTTGCTGTGATGTCACCACATACCATGGATGGGGCATCAAACATCAGATTCATTTTAATCTTATAATTAATGAGATGTACAATAAATTAAACGAGCAAACGTCACATGCATACAGGGAACAGTATATTATCTCAAGACATATAAACTCAAATCTGGAACTAAAGTTCATTGCTCATGTATTATCTCTTGGCAAACATGTTAGCTCAGGATTTACGTACTAGCTAATGGCCACAATGTAACTTCAGGGTTAACGTTCTTAGCCATGGTCTTAGATCAGGTTAGTGTATTAACTCAGGACCATGGTGTTAGCTCATGGAAAGCTAATTCATTTACATTTACAGCATTTAGCTGACGCTCTTATCCAGAGCGATGTACATCAGTGCTCAAGAAGTCCACAGCTGTGCAGCAGCTTAAATTCATGTCCACTATTCATCCGAAATACTGCACATTCTGTGCGCCCATACATCTGTCAAATAACACATAACCAGCACCTGCCAAACAATATCTGAACAACACAAGTCCTGGAGAAGTCAAAAGTTAAGACAAGAGTAAGGAAGGTTTTTTTCCCCCATAATCATAATCTCTTGTCTACTACGTTAGCGCACGGTTGCCACAACATGTCTTCTCTGCCAGTGAGTGAAACTATACTTTGTTACATTATAAATAATAGTTTTGGATTCACTTTATGTGGTTAGGAAGCCCATCTATACCGATCAGGTCAAACGGCATATTTGTCATTAAATATAGCAAATATTATTCTATCTGTGAATTCTATATGGAAAATGAAATGTTAATATATTAACATATATTACCATATATATTTATAAATCAATGTACTGATTTCAGACAACTACATGATATCGAATCAAACAATGCATTCTGTGACTCATTACTCCCCTGTGCTGTGTGTGTGCATTTTGTGTTATGTGCATGATAATAGTAAAAGTATGCAGGCATGTGTCACCTTGCATCCCAGCATTTTGTTTCTTTGCATCTCTTTATCTTTTCACTGTTAGCCATGATGATCTACGGATGTGGACTGGCCTACCCTGCTGAATTATGCAAACCCAGTTCAGCCTGGGCTCAGGAGTGTTGCCGGGATGATGGACAGAGACAGACAGCTTGTGGCCTCTCTTTTGAAGATCCTACCACCAATCCCAGCTCTCTCCCTGTCCCTCTCTCTCTCTCTCTCTCTCTTTTCCACTTGCCGTCCACTACGCCATTCATCCAGCTCCCCATGAAATATGAAACAGGGACCCTCAGTCTTGCTGCCAATGCATGCGCGCCATTCTTCCCCTCCCCATTTTCTCCAATCCCTCCCCCCGACTCACCTCTGTCTTCTCATTTTTTTCATCCTGCATCTCCACCTTGTACTACACATGACTTAGTCGGCCCCTGCACAGTGTGTAAGTCTGACCCAGATCCATCCTGTGCTCAGGCTTTGAAAGCCAGGGATAAACACCCTGTTCCGTGTGATTGAGCCCGACATGCTTGTAAAATGCATTCTGACGGGTCCGTGTCAAATAAAGGACGTTCAAGTGCAGAGCCAAAAAGATCAAAGACATGACTAAGACCACTGACACTGACCTGCTAAAGAAGAACATTTCACCCTTGAATATAGCGATCGGCTCCAAGGTTAACCATGAATACTTCTTCCCTGTAAGACCCCATTAATGGCCCTGCATTGAGCCAGCTATAGAAGTGGCTATTATAAATTGATGGTTTTATGGTATTGACTGCAGGACTGGTATGTACAACTTGCGTGTGATTCAATACCAAATTTCAATATCTTTGCAGTCGCTCTCATTAGCTACAATAAGCCTCTAAGCATACTTGTTCCACAAACAAGACAGATGACTGGCTGTCTAATTTACATGCAGTGAACATGTTATTTACATGGGCAGTCTGTCAAACAAAAAATAAATAGCAGTATCGCTGGTTAGTTACAAAATGATTAAGCCCACCAGTAAGTAACTTCGCATGACTCCAATAGCTGGGCTCTGCAAAGCGACTTGTAGGCCGAGCTCATTTATTCCCAAGCTCCGGTTCGCTGTGTTGGTGGAACAAACATGGCAAAGTTCCAGCAGCTTAGTTACACAAGAGTTACTGATGACCCAAAGCGCACAACTTCTAACGCACTTGCAGGCTAACAAAGACTCGGGTACAAAAGCATCCTACAGACAAAACAGTACAGACAAAAGGGTTTGTTTTACAATGTTAGTATTAGGTGCTTAGTAAGAATATGCAAATAAGATGTAACACTGGGCAATCAGATGAAAATGTGCAGCCATTATTTCTACTAGCTGGGTCTGGCACACCACCAGTGCTGCCGGGGAAGTGGAGTGGTGCTTCATATATTTAACACTGTATGACCTTGGTTTTACACTGTTCTGAAAATGCTTAACAAAACACTGTCTAAATATCTAGAATGGAAAAAAGCATCTAGGGAGTCAAATGAAGCTATGAAAGATATTATGTGAAGTATTTACTGAATGTTAACAGAATCACAGCAGAAACATCAGGTCATACAGAAAAAAATGCTTTCCAGTGTCTTATAGCTAGAGGACTACATTTAAAAAAAGCTTTGTGCAGTTAAGCAGAGGAGAACTTTATGCTTAACAAATTGGCCACTGAAGCAAAACTAGAGAATCTCACACTCTGATAATCATTGCAATATATTTATCCTGATACATGCATTTTTACTGAGCTTAATCCTATAGTGTTTTCAGCAACACAACCTGGTCTCAGTAATGTCTGAGTAATGTTACGGAGCACGGACACCTACTGCAGTTGTTGAATACTTATTATCTTCATTTGTGCAGTAGTGTTTTCAACTATGTAAAATCACCATGCTGGGAAATGTATGAACAGAATCTCCAATGGTCACGTGCATACAACATCTTAAGATTTTATCTAAAGGTAAACTCTTCCAGGATAGTTGTAAGGCTGCACATTTAAATTAAAAATAGCAAATCTCAGAATGGTAGTGCAAAAATAATTGAATTATTCTCATTTTCCACGTATTAGATTTTTTTTTTGCATAAAAAAGCTTCAGACCTAATTTTATTAGATTTACAAAGATGGATGAGGTGAAGTTAGTATAAAATGACTGTATATTTATTATTGATGCTAATGGAGTGCACAGTACGAGGTCCTGTATGTTATTCAAACTAGTATCAGTGTATCTTTTACAGTGAGTATGAGTGGACAAAGCACACTGTAAAAAGGAAAGTCCTGCAGGGGTAGGAGAGGAGACAGTGAGTGTGGGGATCCGTCACTCACCTCACTGGTTGTGTGTGTGTGTGTGTGTGTGTGTGTGTGTGTGTGTGTGTGTCTCTTTTTGTGCCCTCAGACAGTGATAGGCTCATTAGAAGGGTTAGGCAATGCTGACTTTTTGCATTGTGTGGTGTGTGTTCTTTGTCTAATTAGGGTCAAGGAGTTAAACCTAAGACTTTTGCTGAACTCTGCTTCCGTCTTGCCAGTTGGCACTTTCAAGGTCGAAGCTATTTTACACACATGCGCTCCCATACTCACATAACCAGAGAGAGACATCCCTTCCTGAATTTCAATATGGGCCCTAATTGGCTCATATGGGCTTCATGTTCATAAAGTAAAGTGTGAGATAATTTGTATGAAGCTCAGGTGCACAGCAGTAACACGCACTCACATATAGCAGACACTCGCGTGGCTGTTCTCCGTATATATAAGCTCTCTTACATGCCCTGTGTTTCCACCCCACTCAGGCCCATTCATCAAACCAGCCATCACTGTGGTCATAAAAACACCATCACACCTCTATTAGACAACCCACCAGCATGCGTGTGTGTCTGCATACGTCCTTCTCTTTTTTGAAGTGTGTCATTTGCCTGATGGGACATCAGACATACTGGAGCTGAGCTCAGACATGACACTATAGAGAGTGCTGGGAAGTTTAAAAGAAAAGTGCATAAAAACATCCTCTCCAAACCTGCTTCCTCTTCCCTGCTGCCACATGAGTAGATGAAAGAGCTTTGCTTTTACAAAGGCTCAAAAATAGCACCCCCACTGCATGCCACCACTTTGGCCAACTAAATGTACCTCATCCCTGCAGCAGCTTTAATGAATGACAAGCTATGTAAAAAGATGGAGTTGCATTGGTGCTGAAACATAGTCCTCATGAAGCTGCTAGCAGGTAGAGGCCAACTGTGCTACGAGTGCCACTATAAAACCTGCGTGCAAAGAGAATATAATTCTAAAGAAATAAAAAACGTGAAAAGTTTGAAATTCAACCGCATGTTGGACTCACAATAACTAATAACTCATAAATATTCTCAATTTTTTCTTTTTTTTACAGCATTCAAAAATAATTCTGAAACAACACATTTGGACAGTGTTTTGTTGATTTCTGATGTGAAAATAAGTTAACACGTCCTCTACAGAGTTTTTTCAAAATTCTTAGTGAAAATGTATACTTTAAAATAGATGTTTATCAGATTTGCACAGGCAGTATGCTATATTTAACAAACACAACATAAGAGAAAAACACAGAAGTCTGTTCTCTAAAGAGGATGCTTAACTATTTTAAAATGCTTAATTATTTGACTGATAGGCCCATAAACATTTGCATGCGACTAAGAAAAGAAAGTCACCAACTTTGCACACTCAATACGAGCTGGCTACAGTGCAGTGTGACTGGGATCAGTTGAGCACACAAAGGGGCTTAATCATTCATAAAAGTAGTGAGGTTAATAAAATATGCAGGGCCACTCACCAGCACACTGGCAAAGTGCCCCTGTTCTGCCTTTGCTTTTAAAACTCGGCACAGCAAATCAAATGAACATGCCTATTGTGTAGCCAGCATTGTGTGTGTCTGCTTGAGAGAGCAGTGAGTGAGAGAGCAAACGAGAAGCTAGAGAGTGACGGAGAGAGAGAGAGAGAGTGAGAGAGAGAGAGACAGCGAGAGCGACAGTGAGAGAGAGGGAGAGAGAGAGACACACACACAGCGAGAGAGAGAGAGAGAGAAAGTGAGAGAGACTGCAAGAGCAAGTGTGTGTGTGTGTTTGTGAGAGAGAGAGAGAGAGAGAGAGAGAGAGAGAAAAAAAACAAAGAGAGAGAGAGACTGTTCTCTCATACCAAGTGCCACGCTGTGTGTGTTGCAACTTAGAGGACAATGTCACACAGCTTGTAGTGTCTGTAGGACTAATCCTGTCAGGCTTTTATCTTCCCCTTCCTCTGCCACTTCCCTCGTTTGCACACACTCTCTCTCTCTCTTTCTATCTCTCTCTCTTTCTATTCTGTCTGTCTCTTTACTATGCCCTCTCTCCCTCCCTTTTTCATTTCTCATTGTCTGCCTCTCCTTCATTCTCTCTTTTCTCTCTCTCTCTCTCTCTCTCTCCCAAACTGCAGACTAGAGCAGGAGTTCAACCAAAATCAGAAAAGCTCATTTAAATTATGTGTGTGTGTGGGAGTGTGTGTGTGTGTGTGTCTCTGTGTGTCTATGTGTCTATGTGTTGGAGAGAGAAACAGCAAGGACTTGCAATCAAGGGTGCTGCTGTGTGACAGATAGACTGGCTAATAAGTCATAAGTCCTGTCTAAAACTCTCCACCTCCAGAAGTGAGAGAATGAAGTGAACTGAACCTAGACGAAAGCTAAGCCTAGTCCTGGACAAAATTTCTTTGCCAATGGTGTTTCATCATTATGAATAAAAAGCAATTTAGACTTAATCTCTGTCTGGGAAACTGGCCCTATGACTGCTGACCACCTGCTTCCACAAGGATTTGTGTAAAACACAATGAGCAGAACATTTAAGTTTAAACCTACGCCTTATCAGCATCCTAACTGGTTTGTCAATGATCTTGTAATGAGCTTGTCAGTGACAATGACTATAAGAGGAGGAGACAGCACATGTTTGAGTGTCATTAGTCAGTCTCTTTGTAGCCTTGAGCCTTTGGGATGTGTTTGGACAGGAGTCTGAGTGCCCGCCACACAAATTTGCCCAAATAAAAGCATGTGGGCTGCGCAGATTAATTCGAGCGGAACATAACAAAAGCACTGTTTACACAAGCTAATCCCAGGCAGTCAGCTAGCTTTCAGGCTAGTTCCAGTAGGCTCTGCTGGTACATGGATATCTCTAGTTATTAATCAGCCATCCCTGGAGCGCTCAACAACAACAAAGTCTTTATCTTATCGAGAAAACAACACAAGTGAATCAGCCCTTTCAGATGGCATCTTCAGCAGTCTTTAGAGGGTGCAAAAAAGGGCCCAAAGCTAATGGTTTTCCCTAAAGCCTTCCGTGATGTATGCATCTGACGTACGCACGTTTGCGCAGCCAAGCATGGAGAATCGGACACAGTTATGGCAGGTTAAGAGCGCTGTTGCTAGATCTGATTAGGGCAGTGTCTCTCGTGGCCCTAGCTGCAGAAAAGGTGTGCATAAATTGGGCGAGAGAGAGAAGGAGAGAAAGAGAGGCAAGGAGGGAGGGAGGCAAACTGGGAGGTTGGAGAGTGAAATCCCTCAGGAGTGTGTACTCAAGGATTTATGACGCCTTACCTCGCCTGCTCTGTCCTTGGCTTTGACTGGGCTGTTTTCTGAGGGAAAAGGTTTCCAGTGTGTGTCTCCTGATTAAAACGGAGGGGAAGGGAGGGTGGGAGAGAGGGAGGGAGGGAGGGAGTGACAGGAGAGAATGAAAAGCCCCATACTGGAGCATATTCGAAGGGTGCCATCACCATCCTTCCTTTCTCCCTCCCCGACTCCTTCCTGTGCGGCCCTGGCTCACCAGGAACAGCCGATATGCTCGTGTTTATTTTTTGCACAGATGACAAGGCCTGTCAAAATCTGTCGGCATGTGACATAATTAGCGCAGATTGGTAAATACACCTAATCAACTGCAAGTGCAGAACGATCTAAAATACTTTTAAATTAATCAGAATGTACCTGTGCTTACCCACGCTTAGAGCTCATCACTGTACTAGTTACACACGTGTTTATTCAATCACACGCATGCACACATGCAATATTTTTTTCTTGGCTTCATGTCTAGAAGATTGATCAACAACCTCTATCCAATCACTAAACACCCTTGCGAACAACGCCTTCCTGAAGTCTGTAAATCTAAGATTAGATTAGTGAGTAGCCAGAGATGGGAAGAGCTGCAAATTAAGTCTTAACACTCAGGTCCGGAATCAAGTCCCAAGTCAGTGCTGGCAAGACTAAAGTTGAGTCTTGAGATCTAAACTCTGCATTCTAAACAAGTCAGTACGCATTCTTCAGTTTAATTTCAAAACCGAGGGTAAAATGGCCAAGTCAATTACATCAAAGTTATTTATTTCTTTTTGGATTTCAAAACGACTTTGATGTATATGGATAGTAGATGATACAGTAACTGACTGAATGATTTTTGGGAGTATAATGTAAGCCTATTGTGTTCTCAACATTCCAACCCCCCCCCCCCCACCCCCCCCATGGAATTTCTCTGGTTGCTGAAGATAAACAAGGGCTGCCCATCCTGGAAAGCAATACAAACCTGAGGGTCATATCTGAGATTTTTAAAACACTGGGAAAAAAATCATTATGGCAAACACAGCCACTAGTTTCAATCAAATTTAGTTGTCAAACAATCGAAACTAAAACCTTGCTGAAGAATGTTCACAGAAAAGATTATCAGTTTTTTTCATTTAAAAGTTCAAATCATTTAAACAGAGTGAGTTCCATTTTTGGCTCAAAAAAACGAAACATTAGTGTTAAATTAGGACAGTAAGACTGGGCTTTAAAGGATGAGAAAGGGCTTATTGACACTTATTGAAATTTCCCTTCAGCTTATGGGGTAAACTAGAACTGTCATGCTTGTCTAACTCATCTGAAATAGTGTAAGTAAGAGATAAAAATAGGTACTGTAAAGCTGCTGCTAGGTGTCTATATAAAATATATTTTTATTGTACATCTGGCATGAATGATGACAGGAGACAAATCCATTTACAAGAGAAACAAACTTTAGACAGTGCAATCTCCTGTCAGATGCTTGGGGTTTGTAATCTTTTAGAAACATAACAATAAAAGTCAAAGTCAATCAGAGTTTTCAAGTCTTACATGAATCATATGGCAAAAATGGAGACAAGAATAAAGAAATAAAGAAAAGTTTTATCAGCATGATAGGTGTGAAATACGCTCTTAAGCTGGATCTTTTGTCCTTTGCAGGGTTATTCACACTGCTTTCGAATACATAATACATCAAATTTGAAAATGTCCTTTTTGTAAGATGGAAATGGACAAACACAGACCAAACAAAGGTCATATAAGTACTTATAAACCACAGGTTCATTGATTTACTGCTAATAGTGATGGTTGATGTGGCAGAAATACCTTATGACTCAAAATTCTGTATTGATAATCTGATATTTGAAAAAATACTGTGGTGTTGAAATGTATCAATATGACCCAGTGCTAAGATCACACAACCACTAAGGTTCATTCACACCAACTCTAGCACAGAGAAGCAGAGCAACATTATTACACTCTGCTTAGTCCCCGTACTGCTGCTCTACTCATGTCTTTACGTTACTCTCCATATTTGCCACTCATTCCCACCACATAGGCTTTGCTGAGCACTTACTTTGAGAGCCTAAAAGCAAGCTGTGTGTAAAAATTCAAAAGTCAGGCCCCTTAAAGGGAGAGAATCCATCAGGCCCTAGTTGTTACAAAGTGGTCCTTTATTAAAAATGCAGCAGGTCCATTATTCTAGGTCCAGGGCTTCTCTCCTGCTCTCGCTACCTCACACACAAACCGACAGTCTGGCCAGGCTCCTTTAGTTTTGAACCACTCACTGGCTTTAGTTACAGATAAATCTATATGTACAGCTGACAAGACATAGAGAGAGATATCCTTTTACATTTAGCTGGCTACCAAAGCAATGTGTTCTGTGGAAATCAGAATACCAGTAAATCAGGAAAACGTGACTATATGCTTTCACTCAGTCATTTTCACTCAGCCGACTAATAAGGACAACACACTGTACTGATGTTAGAAATCAGCAGGGGGGCATCTCATTATCTGGCTGTAGATATTTCAGGATTGAAATTTCAGGATTGAAAAACATCTATACATGAAAAACCTCTGATACGAAATGAAAAACATCCCTTACTACCGATCAAATCTTTCTGCAACAAGGACAGTCTTATACGCCTCTGTAAGCGTATGCTCGTATGTTCCTATTTTCTGAGTCAACCCCACCCCTCTGAACAGATGGCTGAAAAGAATGCCCAGGACACAGTGGGAGATCGCACAAGAGAGAGAGAGACAGACACACAGAGAGAGAGAGAGAGAGAGAGAAAGAGAGAGAGGTATGCTAGAATGTAGAAAATGGAAGAAAAAATAGCAGATATTACTGTTTGTTATTGTTACTGTACTTCTTTTGTTATTGTACTGTCTTGAGCTTTGTGTGGAGAAAATTCAGTATGAACATGACCCGCTCACTGTTGTGTAGATGAGCCAGAAAAGGTACGGTGAAAAACTGGAACATCATGTTCTCCACCCCCCACCAAGAAAATGCCTGCTGTAAGTAACAAGATTTGCATAATTTATGATTATTTATTTTTCTCTGCTGTTATTGATGTACAACATTAAAGACGAGCTTCAAAGCAGGCCAAACATTTCCTCTCCTGCACATTCACAAAGGAAGTAGAGCAGGAATGACTGACAGCAAGAGATGGAGAGAAAGACTGTGGGAGATAGGGAGGGAGGGAGAAGAAGGAAACATTACGAGGTCCCACCCTACGAAAAACGTACAATGTTTTGTACATGGACATATCTTTACAGTTACAGTCAGTCACTGAGATTCTTTACATATTCACACGTCTTCATGACAATCATTCATTTTACTCTCGTTCTCAATCCACATTTGTCCCTGGCTTCCAATTCTTAACACTTCTGTCTAAAGTTATTCTTTATTTATTTTATTTAATAACTACAGTCTAAAAGTAGTACACTGGTACATTATTAAGTAAACTTCCATCCTTTACTCATATTACTTACATTGTGTTATTTTCTTGCTGTCTGATACATGTCTTTCCTCTTTGAGTATTGATTTCCCTCTAGGTTTTTTCTTCTTGCCTTTGGAAAGTTGATATCCTTGGCTTACCCATTTGAGGCCTGAACCTATATATCTGTAAAGCTACTTTATGACAATAGGCAATGAAAAGGCAATGTACAATGTGAACGCACAAAGCATTTTAGGTAATAGTCATATTTTCAAATTGCATGTTAGTCTTCTCAATGTACATGTATATTTACATGTATCTATTGCATTTTGCCCTGATTCAGAATATTAGAAATCATAAAAATACCACTTGGCACAAGAAAAATGATGTTTAGGTGTGTGGTAGTAATTTGTACAGATGCATGGATCAATACCAATCTTAGGCGAAACCTGTCATTAGAATTTTCTGAAGAAGCCTCAGGACTCAGGACTGCATGGATCACATCCACTCCACCAGCACTTTACACACAGAATTCATTTTACTGTGTAAAAGTTATCCATCCCACGTACGCGCGCACACACACACACGCACACACACACGCACACACACACACACACACACACACCACAGTATCCACCAGTGACCATTGCTCAAAAGTGGGTCTCTTATGTTTGAATATGTGTAAAAGCAAGAATTTGCATGGACATATGTAAATTTCCAGCTGCAGTGATTTTAAAATCTCAGCTGATAATTAGTACCTTAGAAATTAGCATACATTAATGAGCTTGCTTACTGAATTGACCGACTGTAACCAAAAAATTAGGAAGATTTTTTTTTCTCATGGTATGCCTGAAGTTCTACGACAGGAACATAACGGATCAGACTCCTAATTATCTGCTTGCATGGTAAATAGCATGATGTTGTGCAATAATCCTAAGTGACATGGTGAGCAGCGGAAATGTAATGAGCCCTGTACACAACATTCTCTGAACGCTGTGGGAATGTTGCCGACATGCTGTGTGTCATCCCACTGCAGGCCAGTTAGTGTGTACTCAAGCTGAGAGCAGAGATTTAAACGGACCACTGGATGTTATTTCTGCTACACAAAAACGGACCCTCTGAGTGTAAATGCACACATACACAGTCCTGAATGAGAGAGCTTGGATAGGCTGGTCCAGAATGTGGAGTCACACATACAGTATGTTGTTGGTTCTGATGTTATAGGCTATCCCTGTTTTCTCTGGTTTTCTTCAAATGACATTTTTATACTGAGAATGTCCAAAAAAAACCCACAGAAACACACACACACACACACACACACACACCACACACACACACACACACACACACACACACACACACACACACACCACACACACACACACACACACACACACACACA
>JBBPDC010000007.1:15519616-15530378 GCA_037974485.1 Hemigrammopetersius urotaenia | reverse complement strand
TGCCAAGTCAATCACCTAACCTGAATCCATTTAAGCATACATTCCGACTACTGAAGAAAGTTCTAAAGGCAAAAAAATGACAGGAAATGAAAATGGGTGTATAACATACATGGTAAATCATAACCAGGGAGGACACCATGTGTCTTGTTCAGTGTACAGGTCATCAGTGTAAGCAAGTAATTAATAGGATTTGCAACCATGATCTAAATACATAGCAGCCATTTCTGATTGTACAATAAATGTTAAAAAAACGTTTGGACAAGGCCATCAGTGGGAGACATGATTAGTATGTGGTACTTTTTTTTTAATTTACTTTGACAAGCACCTGACTGTGCTCTTGCTTAATTTTTTAAAACAAACATAAAGGTATATGATCGCCTTCCCAGAATCATTCATGCAAGTCTGTAGAGAAAGTAAGGAATGATTACAAACACATGAAAAAACAGGCAAGAAGCTCCGGAAACGGGACAGTTTTCACTGAAAACACTTAGTGTCTCTGTGATAATGTCAAATAGAGGCACATGAACATTACTCTTGACAAAAACACTCCGTTATGGCTAATACAGGAAAATTACTGAAATTTATCACTCCACAGTGTGACATATAACACGGCCACCCTCTGAGGTACTGCCGTGTAGTCCTGACTTTTTGGTCTGCTGGAAGGAGCTTTGATGAGGGGCTCACACAGCAGCTCCTCTTAAATAGGAGAGAAGTAAAAAGAGAGAGACTGGCCCCAGTCCTCCCACCCGTGCAGGCGCCCAGGGTAATCAGGCCCGTGAAATGTGTTTTCCCTGCTGATTACCGAACAGCAGGGGAGAGAGAGCAGAGCAGAGGCCATGCTCGCAGTTCTTCACACTGCTGAACGAGGCAGAGAGAGCGAGAGACAGACAAAGAGACAGACAGACAGAGAGAGAGAAATACAATCCACTCCAAACATGAAAAGGGCAGCTACTGAGGAAATACACTGCACAGCTGGACTGCATATAGCAGGAAGAAGAGGACTTTATAATAAACCATCCTTTATATTTTTCTATATTAACCAGACAAAAAGGTGGTTGAAAAAAGCAGAGCCTTTCTTTAGAAGCCCAAAAATAAACTGCTGAATAAAAATGGCCCTTTGATGGTAATAACAGACAGGCTGTCACACTATATGCTCAAGACAAGAAAGCCAGAAGGAAGTTATTCGTAGTTTCGTACACTGAAAATAAATCATCAAATAGCAAAAGGCTACTTTACCCCCGAGTTCTGTATATGCACATACGGCATTTAGCATGACTATGAATACAGTAAACACCACTTTTAACAATGGCATGCTCTACTAAGCACTATAAAAATGACACATTGTTATATAAATACTTCAGAATATAATAAAATATATTATATATGCTGTAATATGTAATATGCAATATCTGTAATATGTTACTAGACTTTTTTTGCAAGGAACAATCTGATAGTTGCCCAAGAACAATCATGTTTTTCAGCTATTTTTGAGGTTTAGCTGTTACAGCTGCCTGGAAGATCGGCTCAACAAACCAAACAGCAGCGAAGAGCTCTTCACTGAAGGTCTCTGCTTTTCCACTTGATGGGTTTAACAACAGGGAGAGACTCCAAAGGCCCGTAGAACAGGAGTAAAATAAATTTCTCCCATGTAGGATGTTGTTAACATCAACATCCTTTCCCTGCAATATAATTTTCCCACTTACATAACCCACGGTACAACATACAACATGCTAATAACAATATGGTACAAACAAATTTACACATATTAGGGAAGGAGTGTTCGGTCTTATCTGCAAAGGGTTCAGATCAGGGCTGCACGATATTAGGAAAACATGCGATATGCGGTAATGTTTTTGAGTGTTGCGATGGCGATATCAATAAATAGCCTTTATAGCTTAGCCTTTACAGTGTTCCTGTTTTTCTGCTTTGGATTTGCTGGTAACATAGACTCCAGACGCTGACTAGTCTATGCAGAAAAAAAATGAAATGCAATATTTCCATTCCAACATGTTTTTTTTTTTTTTAAAGAATTGACTTCAACAGAGCATTTTAATGCCTCCCATAAAACATTTGAACCAATATTTAGAAAAAAAAATATTGTGAACATTATTTGAGAGTAATGGGTCCTTTGTGTATGTAGAAAATGTTTCCGATCTTTGAGTTCAGCTCATGAAAAATGTGACCAAAAACAAAAGTGTTGTTTATATTTTTGTTCAGTGTAGACGTTCCCCTGTGTTGTGTTGATGCTCAAGGTGTCAGACATCATGCAGAGCTGTGCTTGATGTACCTAAGTCAACTACAACCTGAAGTTATTGTACTTTAAAACATATGCCGCAACTAGGGTTTTAAAAATGACATCACATGCCCATAAAAAATAAAAATGAACAAATTTCTTTTACTTTAAATCTTACAAACAAACATAAGATCTTTCAGACCAAGAGGACTTTCCAGAGAGTTGCAGGCGCGTTGAGCAAAAATAAAGATGAATGAAAGATGAGTATTTAAGAGAGCAAACCGTTATTTGTTGAAATCAGAACATGCTAATATACTCTGAGTTCTAGGGTTTAAAAAATAAAATACACACACATTCATATCAAAAAAGGAACTCTTTTGAAGAGATATCAATGAGGGATAGCACCTGTTCCTGTTGAATGGACAGAGAGAGGTGAGAGAATGTGTGGGAGAAAGATGTGAAACATTGTAAGACAAAATGAAGCTCATTCTGCCTAAGTGCTTACCAGTCTGTTCCTTTCTTTTAGTCTCTCAGGTTCTATTCCTGGTCCAGCTGGAGTGCAGCTCTTTTCCTTTAGACTGTGGTGGATTCTCCCCAAAGCCTTGAGGCTTTCCTTTGGACTCATACTTTCTCATGCACTGTCAGAAAACAGGAGAACATATCCAGTAATTGCTCTGCCTCAGCACAAATGCCAAGCACTCTGATGCTCCATTTCTGTTCAGCTCCTAAAAGCTTGCTCCTTAGTGAATACCTGTGAACGCTGGGCCGCACAGCCGAAACCGAAAGCAATCGCACAACCTTTTTTCTCTCTAACTCAAACATATTCCCTTCCATTTCCTTCCATTTCAAGCAATCCACTTTGCCGTTGAAGTAGCTGGGCCGAGGTATGTTTAATGAAGAAGATAAGGATTAAGACATTGATGAAACTGATAATGCTTTTCCTTGCCCTGAAGTAAAAACAGTATAGAACATGAAGGGAGCTTGGGTGAATTATGGTGCAGTGTGTTTGCCTGGAGTGCTTTTATAATTACACTGGAAGTGGCCATATTTCTTTCCATTAATATGGCATGAAGGTCCCTGGGGGAGCTGTCAAATATCCACAAAACAAAGCAGCATGGGGAGTCAGCACTGATCAAAATTTCAATTCTCTCCTACTGCTGAAAAACGTACTTTTGTTTGGCTGTAGGCCCTCAAACATACTCTGTCCTTTGAAAAGCAAACATGTTTGAAACACACTAGAATAACAAAACTAATTGTGGAGTTTAGTCACTGTCTGCTCTAATGCACTGTTGTGCATACATAAGACATAACATTAAAACTACCTGGCTAATATTGTGTAGGACACCCTCATTCTGCCAAAACAGCTCTGTCTTGTCAAAGCATGGACTCCTCAAAGCTACTGAAGGTGTGCTGTGGTATCTGGCACCAATACGTCAGCGGCAGATCCTTTAAGTCCTGTAAGCTGAGAGGTGGGGCCTCCATGGATAAGACTAGTTTGTTCAGCACATCCCACAGATGCTCGATTGAACTGAGATCTCGGAAATCTGGAGGCCAGCATTCAAGGTTTCCCAGCTGTTGACAAGAGTCAGCATGAACACTCTTACTGGTATGAGGTCACACAGCCCCAGATGCAGCAATCTGCAGTGCACTCTGTTCTGTTTGTGCTACAGGAGCTCTACTAAGGGATTAAACCAGACAGGCTAACCGTCGCTCCTTACGCACATAAATGTGTCTTGGATACCCATGAACATGGTTGTCCTTCCTTGGACCACTTTTGGTAAATACTGAAAACTGCATACCAGGAACACTCCACAAGATGCTCTGATCAAGTCAGCCATCACTATACAGGCATTGTCAAAGTCGCCTAGATCCTTATATTTACCCATTTTCCCTTTTTTACTGCTTCTAACACATTAACTGACAAGCTAAATTACCTTGACAATGAAAGTGATATAATCAATGGTATTTCCTTCACCTGTCAGTGATTTTGATGTTGCAGCTAATTGGTGCATATTCCATCACTTCTTCTGAGCCTCTCTGCCGTTTTGAAAAAGATAAATGTCATCATCTTTTTTTCACAAAGAACTGACCAAAGCTCCAGGGAGGAAGTTCAGTGGTGATGGCTTTCATGTTCACAGCCAGTTGAAACTTTATTTCATTATTTCTCCATTTGGTTTCCTCTGGGCCCACAATTATAGAAAAACAGATAGGGTCATTCATTTTCCACAAAGAAAAAAAAAATTCTCACGTTGCATCTGAAGGTTTCAGAACTTCCTGAGTAGTTTATGTAATCTCTGCTTGTCTTTGAAGCGACTCTGATTAATAAGTATCAGAACCCTTTTGGGGTTAGTTTGCAATATATGTTAAAGTAATTATCAAAATATTTCTAACTTGTAACGTTGCTCTCCTCTCAGAGGAATTCCCTTTGTTTCCTTCTTCCTGAGGTAAAATATGTAGCTTTATGTTGCACAGAAGTTAACAAAGAGCGCTCAGAAAAATTCAGTGTTCTCTGAAATGCCAGCACCAATGAAAAGATGATTGAGAGTGGCCCTTAAAATGTTGCTCCTCTCTTCTTGAATATGACATACTTAACATAAGAAAAACCTAACCTTCAATTCCGATTCAACTGCTTAAAGAAAACTATTGTCCCGAAATATCTTAATCTAAATCAGCTGTAACATTGGAATTGTGACTGTAATGTAATGAGATTTTATTCGTCATTTTGTGAACAAATTCTATCTGACAGTTCAATGATCCAAAGTGTTCCTCCAGATGCACACAATAACGGCTCACTGACCATAGACACAAGCTTTCGATGGCCGTTTAAAGTCAACTGAAAACATGGAATCTGGTATACGTAACTCTTCCTTTCACAGTCTCCTAACAAAACTGTCCAGTTTTCCATCCGAGTTGCATGTGCATGCACTGGTGACACAAAAAAATACATCAAATAACTAAAAAAGAAGGGCTTCAGGAAAATGACCAAATCCAGAGGTAGCAGTAATGTTCTTCAGAAATAAAAACTATGGCCCAAAATATACCTTACTGGAACAGCATTATGCACAAAAAAGTAACATTTAACAACTGTTTGTTGTTTCGGTTGTAGTTTTCTGCTGAACCTAAAAAAACTGCTCACAGATTATGGCCTCATTAAGGCATGTTTTGCCCCCTGCCTTCTCACACACATACCTGACCCAGCTGAAATAGTTTTATTCTGTTGGTAAATATTTTCAGCACCCATTTGAGGATTCTGTTTCTGCTGCTACTGCATTTTGGGCAGGATTAATTTTACATGGGAAATGAGGTTTTCTAATTTTACTACAGGATGCATGTAATCCCCCCAAATGTCTGCAGAATTTTTAGCTGAATTGAATTTCACCCATTAGCTAGGATTCGCACAGTCACACAACACCATCAGCTCTAGAAAGGTGAAGGAATGTGTGTGCTTACTTTGAATGACTTTGTGCACCACCATCTATTGTCAAGCTTACACTAGTGCAATTAGAACTCGCTGTGCTTGTAGGAGAATGCTACTGACAATTTTGTTACAATTCTGTTACATTTTGCCTAATTATCTGCACACTGAACAATGGAAGAGAGTGAGGCCCATCCTACTCAAACATAAAAAACATGCTTTCTTACACTCTTTGCCACAGACCAGATGGCTGGGCATCAGCGATGGTCGAACTGGCAGTTTCCCAAAGGACATCTATAATGTTTATGACAAATTTACATAGGATCATAAGACTAAACTTACATTACTCTGCCTACCCACATAAAACAACTCTCACATTTTGTTTATTTCCATGCATATGACTCTTCCATGTATATGCATATTCTGTACCCTGTCTGTTTGTTAAGGCTCACCAACCACTTTGATACTCAACACCAGAACGTTTGAACATTAAGATGTCATTAAAGGCTTAAAAGTCTAGGATGCAATATTTAACCAAGCCTAAAGTCTCAATCACAATTACACTATGCGATTTTTTAAATAAAAGTAATCATCCTAAATCATATTTTAAGTAGGCACAGAAATAAAGGCAGAAGACAGAAGACAAAATAAAATAGTCTATTCAATAAAATGATTAATCATGTTTGACTGCCAAAATAATATGATTGGCAAAATCATACTCTGCAAAAAATGCTGAATAATGTTTATTTCAACAGATTTAAAAAGAAGGTGCTATGAGGAGGTTTAATCACTAGTATTGCTGCCAGTGGTCTGATCTGATCACAGAGAGCTAGAAGAGACTGTGGCTGTGTTAAAATACAAAAGAAAGACTCTTTTCAGCTTCACCTTGCAGTAAAAGGACTTGCTCTGGGGGATCACTGGGCTGACAGCTTTGCCACTTTAAATGTGCTTGGTAATCAGACTAATGGAATTATTTCTCTATTCAGACCTCTGTCAAGTCTATTGCCCCTGAAAAAGTTCTTTACTAGGTGCCCATCAGATTTAATGTAGTAAAAGTTCTGAAACATTCTATGTCCTAAGACTTATATTCTGATTTACGTAACAGAGCACTACGTAAAAGATCTGCTTGAGCATTCAGGCAACACTTTTATCACCTTGAGTCTTCAGACGTTTTCTTCTTAAGAAATATCAGGGGCAAGCTTAGCAGGAGTAGGAACGATATAAAACAGGACATGCCGTTAGCCTGAAGGCACGAAAGTGGTTATCTGAGCAGTGAGGAAGAGTCATGGAGAGAGAGAACGGCAGAGACTAGACGGAGTGACAGGAGAAAGATGAAGAGTTAAAGGGAAGGAGGGAGAGATTTAGGAGCATGTCAAGAATGTCAAGCACAATGAATATCTGAGGAGCTACTGATGGAACAGGCCTAAAACGGCTCTATCGGGGCATGCAGACAGTACAGCCACCTTTTACATGCTAGTTTAGTTCTGGAAATGTAATCACTTCATGATTAGCATAGAATTTAACCCTGTCAGAGGAGATTAAGGAAGAGACGATTTAAAAGCGCATTAGGTTTAGCGAGACCCTGGGCTTCGGCATCGCAAACAGGGCTGCTACATTAAGTGTGTGGTTACACTCCTCTTATTATTTCACTTGGTTGTGCACACAGGAAAGAGAGTAGAGCAGATGCATAAATCAGACTTCAAACGGGGGGAAACGAAGCTGGCAGCTAGCTGGAGGAGAGCATGAGAAAGCCCCGAAATGTCCCATCGTGAAGCAGCTCATTCATCAAGCACCGAGAGGCTGGCTTCAGCCTGAGGCTTCTGCAATAAGAGCCCCGGTTTCCTGCCTCTTCCCCGCTTTGTGTTTTGAGGATTTTCAGGGCCAGGCTTAGTTTAGTCAGGGTGATTTCGAAAGGTGTTTAATTAAAACACTCCGCAACAACCTGAAAGTGACTGAACCGTTAGTAGCCGCCATGAGTCACACTGTGCTGCAGTCAGCGCTCCTGCTGTGTGCAGAGGGCTGGCTCAGCTTCAGCCAGGCTCATAACCTAGCCTCACTTTCACATAGCACACACCTGCCATCTCACTCACGCTGCACTTGGACAGCAGTGCTGCTAGGCCTGCTGGGCACAGTTCATCACTGATGTGCTTACCACCAAAACACCCGAGCCTTTCAGGCAGAAGCAATGCTGCAAACAAAGTTAAGTTTTTAAAGCTTTCTGAAGAGCACAAAACTAGCTAAAGCTGCTTTCCCAAAACGTCAGAGACCTCAGTGTTAGTCTTCCCACTAAATGATTTGAATCTAGATCTCCCCTGCCACATTAAAGTTACTTTCTGAAGTCTTTTACATGCTTCTTGCAGCTAAACACTGTATTTTTGAGTTTGAGCTAATGCTCATGAATTGTAGGTGTCTGAATGACCTTGGAAGAGTGTGTGAACTTCTCATGTTTGATTGACTAGTACAGGGGGTTACGACACAGCATGGGTGTCGCCGCCAATCAATTTGAAGAAAACGTGTCCTCTTCACAGGAACCCCCTCCCACATTTAACATAACATATTAGTTTACCCAGTGCTGTTTCATGAAATAATCCATTCCACTTAATCAATATCAGAATACACATACCACTGAAAAAGAAGAAGCCTTCAACTCACCGCATGAAAGTGAAGTGAATCATCAGTACATAGACAGGCAGCTCAAAACCGGAGCAGGTAACGTCAGCCCCATTGTGCGCAGAAAAAAGTTTGGAAACCGCTGCCCTAGGCCACGTTAAATAAATGTTCAACTAAACAATTAAATATTAGGAGTAAGTCTTGCCTTATTTAGACTACATAAACAGTAAACCTAGGGTATTCTTGCTTGGACATAAGAAAATTCTTTACAAAGAAGCTGAAGGTAAGTCAAAGTTTCCTCCAATAGAAATGTTGAGTTACATCTAAAACTAAATAAAAAATAAAATGCTCCCATTAAGTCATTGTTGGTGATAAACTGTGTCGCATTAATTTCATTATCTTAGACATAGCAGTGGGTTTAAAAACAGGCTGATGAATAGGCTACATGGACGATGGACTGAGTACTTGCTGAATTGTTGAATCTGTCCCTAAAATAGTCATTGAATTAAGTCACTTTTGTAGGTAAAATTCGGTGTTTAACAACCTGTTAAAAATATACCAGAACGCAGCAAA
This sequence comes from Hemigrammopetersius urotaenia, assembly GCA_037974485.1. NCBI lineage: Eukaryota > Metazoa > Chordata > Actinopteri > Characiformes > Alestidae > Hemigrammopetersius > Hemigrammopetersius urotaenia. Next base: position 15,521,547 of record JBBPDC010000007.1, on the reverse strand, counting down.
TGGCATGTTTTGGGGGGAGGACCCCCAGACCCCCACCAGTGTGTGTCCCCCATATTCTGAATGTCTCTGATGCCCCGCAACAAAGTTCCCTTCCTACGACAGTGACGTAACCCAAATTTTGGTGTAAGTTGAAACACACCCTAGCCTAATTTACTTATCTATCCTAACACAGTTGTATTAACATAATCTAGAACATAGAAACACAACTAAGCCAAAGAAAAAGGAAAAGGATATAAATATACATTTGAAGAGCTCTTTTCCAAAACAGCATAAATTATGATAGTTTTCAGGGAAATGACATTACCTAGACTCACACGTTTTGTTAATACTTAATTTATCCTGTTTGTTGGCTCAGTCTGAACACTTTGAACAATAATCAAACAACAGTATTTTTGATAATAAATTCAAAGGTTTTTTTTTTAAATATCACAATAAATCCATCGATTCTTTGATCCAACGTTGATTGATTGTGCGTTATGTGTGATGCCTGGGAAAGTGAAAAGGATGGAATCTGCATCATTCATCTCTCTCTCTCTCTCTCTCTCTCTCTCAAACACACACACACACACACTCACGTACACATATACACAGCAGTGTTGGGCAACTAGCAATGAAGGCTAGTATTATAAGTACCTTCCAAGTCACGTTAGCATCCTTGTTTACAGCGAAATATCTTTGTCACAAGGGAGAAACAAACACAATGTTATTAAACTAGCAAATTCTGAAATGAAAATTGTACTCATCAAATAAAAATTGCAAACGGGCACGTCTTTTCGCTTATTTACATCCTGGTCCTCGGACGCTGCCTTTTCACTTGCGTTGTACAAGAGATAAAGTAAGGTCCGATCCTGCTCAACCTTGCTTGGTCTTTCATAAAGCTTCATCATTAAGTCGTCCGGTGACAGCATTTCGGCTTGACAGAAACCGGCCGCAGCAGCCTTGTGTTGACATCCCAACCCAACGCACCAGCTGAGTGACGAATGTTCTGTTTTTGTTTTTTGTGGTTTTCTTTGTCCAGTCAGTATTTTCTACCTCCAGCTGTAGGTCCTACTGGCTCATCGATGCCATAAAAAGGGTTTAAAGCACAAAACTCTATCGCCTCAGAACGATGCCAAGCTCAATTAAGTTGCACACTCACCGAATTCTGAGTACATCTGAGTACATCTCATGTTTTGACAAAAAATAGATATGGCACTTATTGCGGTTTGGACAGAAACTGTATCTTGCAGTACATCTTATTTGGCGTCTATCGCGTTTGGAAAAGAGTTCTTCATTTTTACTGTACTGGGGGACAGTAACTCCCTTACTCATACGCCATGTTACTGTGTATTCTTCAGCTTCGCTGAACCAAACTAATTTGCCTACGCAGTCTATAAGTACACCAAAACACTCACGTCTCAATACTTAAACGTTTTTATGGTAGTGAGCATCATAAACTTGAAATGATGTATGTCAAGATGGTCGTAACCTGAGGAACCCTGTACTTTGAAATAACAGAGGAACTAAACCACACTGGGAGCTGAGACATTTGTGAACTCCCAAATCTAATGCCATCTGCTGCCAGATTTGTAGATTAAGCTTCTTAGCCCAATGTGCCACAAGATTTTAATTGCACCCTAAAGCCATTTTTCCACCTAAAAATGAAGATAATGACACCAATCCATTTGAAATTTAAAGCCGTCAAAATAGTTTCATTTTCAAATCGGCTGTGACTTGTCTCCATACTCTTACAGTGGGGCAAAAAAGTATTTAGTCAGCCACCAATTGTGCAAGTTCTCCCACTTAAAAAGATGAGAGGGGCCTGTAATTTTCACCATAGGTATACCTCAACTATGAGAGACAAAATGATTGATTTTTAAAGAATTTATTTGCAAATTATGGTGGAAAATAAGTATTTGGTCACCTACAAACAAGCAAGATTTCTGGCTCTC
>JBBPDC010000007.1:15488297-15499275 GCA_037974485.1 Hemigrammopetersius urotaenia | reverse complement strand
GTGTGTGTTTACTGGTTAATACACTGCTGTTTATTTAAAATAAACGAAAACAAACCAAGCCTCATTCTTTAGAAATTTTTGTTGCTTAACTTTGCTGTATCGTGAACCGTACCGAACCGTGACCCCAAAACCGAAGTACATACCGAACCATGACATCTGTGTACCATTACACCCCTAATTTTTAGCCTTGCAGGCCTTTGCACCGAATATATGCATAAATATTTGTAGGGCATAACAAGGTGCATTTATTCTGTATATATAGGAAATATAACGTTTATCAATCCTCACCTTTTAGAAGGAGCAGGGAAAATTATATTAATTGATAAAATCATAACATATGTTTCCTCCTCCTCCTTCTCAACCCCCTTGTCACTGAGCAAAAACACCAGTCTTCTCCTCCATTCCCAGCAGCATATCTCAGTCACACTAGCTGATTAGCTTGCTGCAGACAGACCTCCACAGGCACTGCTGCTTCTCTCTTCTCACTGAATTTACTCTTTCATTTTCTCTTTTGGTTTACAGAGCAGATGTAAAAATAATCACTTACCAGTTATTTCATTTATGTCAGCCTTTGTCCATGTATGTATACATACACTATATGGACAAATGTAATGGGACACCCAACCATTTCACCAACAGTGACACAGCATTTAAATATATAAACTTTATATGAAGTTGGTCCCCCTTTGCCACATTAACAGCTTCCACTCTTTTTGAAAGGCTTTCCACAAGATTTTGGAGTGTAAAGATTCTGTAGAGCATTTATGAGGTCAGGCATCACTCCAGTTCATCCTAAAGGTGTTGAATGGGGTCAAGGTCAGGGCTCTGTGCAGCCAGTCAAGTTGTCCCACACTCAACTCATTCAATCTTGTCTTATGAACCTTTTTTGCACTAGGTCACAGTCATGTTGGAATAGAAAAGGCTGTTCCTCAAACTGTGTCCACAAAGTTGGAAGCATGGCATTGTCTTGGTATGCTGAAGCATTAAGAACGCCCTTTTGGGAGCCTAGACCAAACACTGAATGTGTCCCAATATATTTGTCCACATAGGATATCTATCTATCTGTCTGTCTGTCTGTCTGTCTGTCTGTCTGTCTGTCTGTCTGTCTGTCTGTCTGTCTGTCTGTCTATCTATCTATCTATCTATCTATATTGTTCATTACTGCTATCGGTTGTTCATTAGTGTATTAGTAGACATGTGACTGTGTCATTTGGCAGCAAAGCAAATGCACTCAATGGGTGTTGTCTGTAAAACATCTGTTTTTGGAAGTGTTCAATACGGCTTACTCTTTTAAAAGGACACTAAATGAATTACAAAATGTCACCCCGGAGGAAGCTAAACTAGAATTTAAAACAGTGATATGCCAAATAAATCAAGGTAATAAAACTGCATTTAGAATTTGGAATTAAATTAGGCATGCAATCTCTTTTTGTTCTAAATATAAGCAATAGAGGACTGTTAAAATGTATTTTGACTCAAGGTACACCATGCCTTTACAATGTGTGTGTGTGTGTGTGTGTGTGTGTGTGTGTGTGTGTGTGTGTGTGTGTGTGTGTGTGTGTGAAACTGAACAGCAGTCTCTTGTGGCTTCTCTTCTCAGCTCGGCTGAACTCATCCCAGCAGTCCTGGACAGAATGGAAGAGCAGCACTCTCTAGTGCCTCATTTGGAGCTTTTATCTTTTCACCCTTCATAAAGCATAATCAAATATGCCAACCATCCTCAAATCCAGCTCAACACAGTGATGCTCATTTGCACTATACTTCACTTGTGAAGACATAAACTACAATTCATTAAATAAATGTCGTTTTATGTCTTCATATTCATATTTTTATATCTTTATAGGCATTTCGTATCAATACTGTATATTGAAATGTACATTACAGAAGAACCATTTCTGTAACTGAGTTTGAAGGGGGGAATGTGGAGAAGCTGAAGGCTTTTCGTAGAAATATACTTCTGAGCTAAGGACCTTAAAAGGTTGGTGGGTGTGTGTGTGTGTGTGTGTGTGTGTGTACGTGCAAAAAGGAGAACAATTTTTCATCACAGCTGCTTATAAAAAACAATGGCAGCTTAAGAAGTAAATTACATTGTTCATTTTATACTTTATTGGTAAATCCACTGGAAGACATATGGACAAACATATTCTGACACCAAATGGGCCAATAATGCATTCAAATACATACACTTTAATATGGAGTTATTGACATAGCACTCCTCTGCAGCTATAAGATCTTCCATTCTTCTTGGAAGGCTTTCCACAAGATTTTGGAGTTTCTGTGGGAATTTCTGCCCATTCCTTCTGTAGAGCATTTATGAGGTCAGGCACTGATGTTGGACAAGAAGGCCTGGCTCACAGTCTCCATTCCAGATCATCCCGAAGGTGTTGGATGCGGTTGAGGTCAGGGCTCTGTGTGGGCCAGTCAAGATCTTCCCTACAAAACTCATCCATCCATGTTATTATGGAGCTTGGGACACAGTCATGCTGGACTAGAAAAGGTTCTTCTCCAAACTGTGTCCACAAAGTTGGACCTTGTACAAAATTTTGGTATGCTGAAACATTAAGATTGCTCTTCACTGAAAAATGTCCCAATACATTTGTCCATACAGTGTATATTAAATACCTTCCGATAAAATATCGTCTTCAAACATAACCGCTGTACCAACATGTGTACATTTTTTACAGTGCTTGCTGCTTTGCACGCACAAGGATTAAATGGTTTTCTTGCTGATTTAGAGCTGCAGGTGTAGCTTTTCTACCACATTAGACACCCCTCATACATCATACATTTTCTTACACAACACAGGGCTCCCCTATGAACCAACCAAATAGTTGAGGCACTGGTAACATTTAGTACAAAAAAACTATTTTTTGTTTAAGGTTTATCCATGAGCAGCGATAATTGGGAGCCAAGCACTTTACTAACACGCCTGTGTTTTTCCTATTTGTAGAAAACAAAAGTTGGTTCATTGCTATCTTTGTTATTTTATATATAAATTGTTTTCATGTTGGGGTTGTTAAATACTTAAAAATGACATGTATGGAAAAGTAAAAAGAATTTAAAGTATGTCTACAAAGGGGTAATGTTTACTTATCTAACTTTAGCTAAATTGTGCATGAGGACATTTCTGTTCAAAAAACATTTCATTTAAACACAGTAGCTGTAATTTATAAGTGTAAACATTTCATGGACCAATAGAAATGCGATTACTCTCCAAGTACTACATGAATAGTGAACTATGCTACCATGTCAAAATGTGTCATTGATGCTTATAGTACAGATGGAAAGATGAAGTACAGTTGCTAGATACATGCTGTATGCAGAATACTGTGAATTTATGAGAAAACGTTGGTTGAATCAACCTTAGAGGCTACATTAGAGACTGTGTGCCTGGGGAGATGTTAGGTGGTAAACAAATGTTGCCAAAGGCAGAAGTGTTAGAGATGATTTTTAGATAAAAAATTGTAGATGTGATGAAAAGAAAGGGCTTGCTAGAGTTTGAAAATGTTCTCCCTGTCTGTATGTGGGGGGATCAAAAGTGTTGAATTCCACAACTGCTGAGGGCTACAAAGCCAAAGCATGGTCTCCATTTACCATGCCTAGGGGCCTCATCATGTTCATGTTATGTCTGTCCTTGGAAGTGCAAACTTTAATAGTTCAGCCTGTTTGGTACACTTCCCTATTCCTTTTTTGATTCCGGCTGCCTGACTCTTTAGTAGACCGCTCTCTCAGTCCTCAGGCTGTCAGTGGGTATTCTGAAGGGTGCATTATCAGTTCAACATGTACCTTACCCCTATTGCAGAATGAGGTGCAGCTTTCAGGTCATGGAACAATTTATACCAGCTGTTTTGTACACTCTGTTTTGGTCAGTGATGGGTTGAATGCATCCATAAAGTCAGAAAGAGGAGCCGTGTTTGGAGCCAGAGCAGTAATGCCATGCTTAATGCTTCATTCTTCCAGAAATGTTTTAGAGCCAGCTGAAATGAACCATGGCCTATTATCTGTCAATGGGTGGCTTAGTGCAGTGGCTGAAAAATGGACAGAGAGAATGAAGTTGTCAGGAGTAGTTGAGAGGGCAGAAAAAGCTACCACTGACCACTTAATCTAATACTCCTGAAAGCGTAATGGCAAATCTGCACTTTGGTGTTGCAGTCTCAAATGGAAGAACAGTATTAATTGTCAGTTCCTGGGTCTTTTGGCAGCAGAACAGGCTGAAGAGGAGCAGACAGAGTAAGACAGTAAGACAGTCTGCTGCTTTCAGCAAACAGCCTAAAATAATAGAGAATGCCAGAATGTCCATGTCAGACAATCAGTAGAGATCACTGGAGCCAATCAATGTGTTTGATGACATGTGCTGGTGCTCACCATATCATTATTAACTCTTATGTGCTAAAGCAATACGAGAGGAGAACAATAGGCACAAAAAAACAACGTTGCTTGGCCCATTGCCCTCCCTTCCTATTGCCTGTTGAAACACATAGTTTGTAATTGAAAGCTCAATGCTCTGACTGAGAATGGGCAGGGTGTCAATCTGTAGAACTCCTGGAGACAGAAACTAGCCCAGCAGGATCTGGAGCACAATGCACTCAGCGACCCTGCAAGTAGAAACTGCAGGATAATTTTCATTCATTTCACGATACGGTTCAACATAAAGGCCCCAATACCACAAAGGCATCTTCTCACAAAGCCATAGATGCCTATTTAAATCCCGTCCAAAACATCAGATTTGATTTTGATTTTGAAAAGCTTCACATATTGTAAAGAGCCGTTACACGATGTTAAAGTTCTTTCAACTTTAAGTGTTTCTTTATATTCATTTTTGTGTGGTTTGTGAGATAAAATCGTAACAAACGGGACCAAAAGTTTTCATGCATCAAGGAAATATTTAAATATTTTTTTCATTCACAGTCACACTGATTTGTACTTAATACTGGAACACCAACAACTAATTCACAAAAACAATTCTGTGATTCAGTTATGCGCATAATTTTCACATTTCTTCTGCTGTCGTCCGCTTTCCTGTGATTGTGCTTGATTATGATTTTATGCCATAATGATTCCATTCCCTTGATCATTTGGTATGTTTTCAACATTTGCACTTCATGTATTTGTAAATGCACTCGTGTCAAACAATATGTTTAGACAATGTGGAGACGTTTAGTCCATATATAGGCTCTTAGAGTGTATGTCATGAAAGTGTGTGTTCACAGTGTGGCTGGAGGGACACTTGGTGAGATGGAGGGTTCCTAAGAAGGCACAGCACCACTACACCATTAACATGATGTACAGGTTTGAATCTTGGAGACCTGCTGGTTACATTCCCTTCTAAATAAAAGTGATGCGTGGCTACATCTAATGGATCCTAATACATGGTCCTGTTCTCACTTACACAACGTAATAGTCTCTTTCCTCCCTTATCAAGTGGTAGCACTACTTAACTACCTTATTCCAATGGCCTAATTATCTCAGTCTTACGTCTTAGTACGTTATTATTATTAATCACCAGCAAGGCTCAGTATAATCAAATAAATTCAGTATCAAACATTGTTCTCAGTGTTTGACTGAAAAGTAGCGAAGACCTTGTATTTAATGTAAAGTAACATTGATTTTTAAACTGGACAAACCCAGTTTAACACTTATAATGCTTTTTGTATTACACTCAGGAAGACTCAAGCTCAGCAAAATTACTTTGGGACTAGGATCATTACGCAATACCACTGGCTATATTTCAACCTAATTAACTCCTGATTCTTGCTCATAGTCTTTCTTAAGATACGCCAGCCTTCCTCTCCAGTCTAGTGTTCTTGTGACCTGTACTTTACATTTTAATCAATGTTTCTGAGGACACTGGTTCCAAAGCACCAGGTGTTAAGGATGTCAGCCTCACTAATCTGCCTGAGTGAGAGTGCAGGTAGTGGTGGCGGGGGTGTTCTATTCTTCCAGGAACTCTTTAACTTAATTGCAATCAGGGTATCAAAAGACCCACCTTGTAGGACACCATTCAGTGCAGAGAGCCACGGAGAGACACTCCAACAGACTGTGCTTTGCAATTACATCCACTGTCTTAGCGATGCTGAAATGTGTTACTGGTCTGAAATTACTCTTAATTAGACTACACCCAGAGCAACATGTAGCGAGAACAAAAGTCTCCTATGGGCTGACAATCAACAGAGCGCATTTGCTCCTTGTTTCACGTAGTCCCTGTCTAACATCAATAGACATCTTCCCACATGAATATGGCTTTGTCATCTGAAACAACAGCTCTGTCAGAAGCATAAAGGAAGAATGCAAAAATGTTTAGGCTAGCATGTGCTGAGCTCGGGCATTTCCCTGGTATACCGATGTCCTACTTTTGAACTGGTGCAGAAAACAAACAAGATGGATGATTATACTTTTAGTAGAGTCCTTTAGTTCCAGCCCGTAGAGGGCTTGTGAGATCCAAAGGAGAGAAAACTGGATTTGTGAGTGTTAGATCTTTATCTGTACATGTCAGAGTTAAAATTCTCAGACTAGATCCTGGATATATGTGTCGAAACCTCTTCTCCTCTGCAGAGTACTGAAGTCAGAAAGGTTTGGCAGTAATGAAGGAGAGCTGGAAAACCCAGCCCAAGATAAACAGAATGTGAGCCCCAGTTAGGACAAGCAGTACCGTTCCTTGTGCTGGCAGCTGGTTCTGTCTTTTCTTGCTTTTTACAGAAAGAAATTTATTTAGGGTCCCATAGATGGTATAAAACATGTCTTCTCTAATGTTCCAAGAATGTACCCATGCTATTGTAATAAATATTTCAAAGATGTTGCAGGATTTTTACTCTTATGATGTTTTCCCATCTTATTAGACCCAATCCTACCCTACATCTTAAATTTATAACATTTGTATCATTGTTTCAGTAGATGAGAATGTTTTAACACAACCAAGGCTAGAATTCCATTTATTAGAATGGTCATAGAGGTCACTTAGACTGTTGGAATTTTATACATTTATTTATACCAAAACAGAGAATAACTGTTAAAAGAAACACTTTCGTATTGTTGGAATGTATCGTAAAAATGTCTGGATAACAAAATAAAATGTATAGTTTTTGATAATAAGTTATTCATTAATAAATTAGCCCCAGTAATGCCTGGAACAAAATATAAACAGAAAGCACATGAAGCAGGGGCATGACCAGAAAACCAAATATAAACAGAAAGCCCATGTTTATATTTATATTTATATGTGAACAAAGACAGGGGAAAACAGTAGAGTGTGTGAAACCAGGGCAGGGAGTGCTGTTACAATAAAAAGAATGATATTTTCTGCAACATACACATGAGATTTTACTTCTGTAAATTGACATCAGCTATTAATGTTATTATGCAGTTGTATTCTTGCAAAAGGCCAAAGAAAATATTAACTGTTTAAAATGAACTTGATCTATTTTCATGTAATTAACAGATAAACTAGTTATATATTTTAGTCGACCTATATATTTAGAATATTTGAAAATAATTTAAAAACAGATTTTTCTGCAAACATTTTTTTTTTTTGCATTATATGGCCTGTCATGTGGCTAGAGGATAAGCTATATAAAAGTGGTAGCAGCAAACAAATCTGGCTTGAGCTGTATCATGTTTCATTTATGTTCAGATATAGGGTACCGTTCACCATGTGGCATAAACACGCACAGTTTATCATGAATTGTGCGTGTTTAATGAATTGTGCGTGTTCTAATGAACTTCATGATAAATTGTGCGGGTTTATGCCACAGCTCATGTTTTCTGATTGTGTATTGTACTTTGTAAATCATCCGCCAGTTCTTTTCACATGTGTCGAGAGGTGAATCTGCTGAGACTAGTAGCCTACTGAACGATCACTGTTAAAATAACATACGCTACTCACAAAAAGTTTGGGATATTTGGCTTCCGGGTGAAAAGTCACTATAACCTTTACAGGTGAACTTAATGGGGGCGTCCCTAAATGTTTGAATGCACGTTTTCCTTAACAGCAAAATTCACAACGCAGTCTAATGTATGAAATCAAAAGGACTTCTAATGGTCTTATGAGGTAGAAATCATTCTCATAATAATGTCAGACTGATATAAGGGACTAATCTCATTAAAGTCAGGGATTAGTAGATATAAGGCTTTTAATCTCATACAGTCAAAACGTCTTTCTTGTGTTTGAGAATTGTTTACTGTTCTCTGCATGTAGTTCTTCAATGTTATGCAAAGACTAATGTTAGTTTTCAACCATTTTTTTCATCAAGCTGATGAATTTTGATGTACTGAAAGTTAACATAGAACATTTTCAGTAAACAATAGAATGTCTAGTAAAGTTAAGAGACATACCTTGTAAGCTGTGGATCTAAATACAGTGAATATGTAATTAAGTATATTTAGGTGCATTCAACATGGTAAACCAGTAGTTGGCTGATTTGACCCAATGCCTGCCAAGCCTACTATTTTATCCTGGCTCTTTTGGCAGTATCCGGATCACTCTCTACTCTTCTGAACCTCTTGGGTGTCCTCATTTAGACTTTTGTGGGACTCACCTCCTTCTCACTCTGGAGCAAGATGACCTGGAAAGTTTAATGACATAATTAACATCAGAATGTTGAAGACATTCTTCTTTCTGTAGAAATAGAGAATATTAAACAATTTGAGCCTGCAAATGGATGAGTATTTACCCAAGGTAGTTTACTAGTAGAGTCTCTAGTTGAGGGAGGGCCAAAAAGAAAATGAATCCCATTAAACCTGACACGAACAAATGCATGTAACATAAAGCAAAAAAACAAGAGAGTAGTAAGGATGCTAATGCTGAGCAGCTGTACACTGAAACAGAAGACAAGCTTAGCCAGAGGGAGAGAAAAGGAAAAAGAAAGAGAACACAGCAAATACAGGAAGAGGGCAAACGACAAATAACAGACTATGGCTGCTTTTGCTAAATCTACAAAGCAATCTCAACAATAATTGAAAGCTTTTAAAATGAAAGCTGCTTTATATGTTGATGCAGATAGAGTTAGTGAATGTCAAACACAAAAAAGTGGACTGACAAAGGAAACAGAAAGCTCTCTCTCTCTCTCAGGCTGAAAAATGGCAGCAACTGTATATTATTCTCATTCTGATTACTTCATTACAGCTCATTCATTTGTTTTCTTTTAGTTTCACATTCAACATCTTGAAATTTTTGTTCTCAAAGGCATCAGGAAATACCATTGCCATGAAGGGGTGCTACAATGTTTAGGTGGTATATGTGGTATGTGGTAAGGTGGTGCATGTCAAAGAAACATCCACCTAATTTCTAGGACCCACGGTTTTCCAGCAGAACATTACTCAGAGCATCACACTGCCTCCTAAGGATTGCCTTCTTTACATAGTGCATCCTGATGGCATTTCTTCCCCAAGTATGTAACACACATGCATCCGGGCATTCAGCATGTAAAAGAAAACATGATTCATTAGACCAGACTACATTTACGGCATTTAGCAAAAACTTTTATCCAACGTGACTTTCATACGGGGGATAGTCTCCCTGGAGCAACTTGAGGTTAAGGGTTTTGCTCAGGATCCTAGTGGTGGTAAGCTGAAGGTAGGATTCAAACTCATGACCTCTTGGTCCAGAGGCAAGGCCACCACCACTCCTGCACCCCCACCCATGGGGCAATGGGAGACTTCCTTCCCAAGGAAGGGCCCATGGCCCAATTCTTAGCTCACGTGTCCATTGTCAGCACTTTTAGCTGTGGACGGGGTCAGCATGGTCTGCAACTATGAAGCCCCATGTGTAGCAATATGTGATGCACAATATCTCTATCATGACCACAATGAACATTTTCAGCCATTTGTGTAGCGGTTCTTCTGTGGAATTGATTCACATAGGCCAACCTTCGCTATCAGTAAAATTTGGACACCTGTGACTGGTTCAGTGGTTGTTAAGTCTTGGACCACTTTTGGTAGGTAATAGCCATTGCTCTCAGGAACACGCCACCCTTAAAACATCTGTTGTTTTAGAGATACTCTGACCCAGCTGTCACAGTTTAGCCTACAAGTTGCTCTGATCTTTACACTCATTCATTTTCCTGGTTTCCAACACATCAACTTTAATAAGTGAACTTGCTGCCTTGAGAGGTGCCATTGTAACAACGTAATCAATGTTATTCACTTCACTTGTCAGTGGTTTTGATATTGTGGTCAATGTACTTTTAAATATTTTAATAAATGTAAGTATTTGGCCAATTCTTTTAAAATTTTATTAAGAAAAGATTTTCCATATTTGGTCCCAGACATCCCTTGCTCTGAACATTTCAGTGTTTTTCTTGCTCCCAACATGCCTGATCCAAGAAATCGGCTCATTAACTTCCTCTTGCTGAGTCGAACTTGGTGTGTTAAAGCAGGAAAAACAACACTTAAATGAGAATGACCTCCAGGTTCAGACTTCAAAGCTCAAAAAACACTTTAAATCAACCTCTGGCCAGTTTCAGTTTTTACAATTTACTTAATTATTATTATTATTATTAAGACTGATATACGCTCAGGAAAGACAGAGAAGACGTATCTCCCACAGACAATACAATGAATGATCAATAATGAGTTCATTTAGGGGGCACTCACCTCATCTTTTGTTTCACTTTCTTTCTTTCTATGCCACTCTATTGTTCATTCCATTTCGCTGTAACTCTGAGCCCCTGGGAAAGACAGAGATGAGGGACGAACAGCTTGGTCTGATCAGACTGGATTTAACAGAACTTTGAAAGACGGTGCGCATCCAACGCGACTTTGAGAAAAAGAAGCTGTGATGAAGTCAGTGTGGCTGCAGATGTTACAATTATTAGAATGAGAATAATACACAATTGCTGCCACATTTTCCAGCCTGATAGAGAGAGAGACTTCCTGCTTCACTTACTAGGCCAAATGCTACAGCCTTTAGCTATTCTGTGTGTGTGTGTGTGTGTGTGTGTGTGTGTGTGTGTGTGTGTGTGTGTGTGTGTGTGTGTGTGTGTGT
>JBBPDC010000007.1:15477571-15488197 GCA_037974485.1 Hemigrammopetersius urotaenia | reverse complement strand
GTGTGTGTGTGTGTGTGTGTGTGTGTGTGTGTGTGTGTGTGTGTGTGTGTGTGTGTGTGTGTGTGTGCGCGCACATGTTTGAGATAGAGAAAGAGTGATGGGGGAGAGATAGGGAGGGAGCTAGAGGGAGACAGAGAAAGAGAGGACTTTCCAGATGGTCCATAGAAATAAAACTAATTTCCTCTAATCACAGCTTTGGTCTCGGGACTCCCTGCCTTCTCCCTCCCTCATCTTACTCCACGGAGTACTCTAAAGATGTAATTTTAAAACCTCCAGAACAATTCTTGTCTGATTTGTCACCATGTGTTTTCAGCTCTGCCTGCATAGTCTTAATTATGGCACAGGTCACAGCATCCTTTCCTTAAAACACACTCACCCCCTCCGTGTCTTCCACTGCAGCAAAAGTGCAGACAAAGAACACTAAAGGATTGTGTCTGCTCTGTTGTAATTAGCAGGTCATTGTTGTCTTTTCCCCCGGCATAATAACCGGCTTGAGTAAATATTGCTGTCCTTAAGAGATTCGAACAATTCCATATTCATGAGCACATTTCATATTAGCATTTCTTTTTGCTGCTAAAGAAATTAAACCTCTTTTAGAAATTTTCATAGAAAATTCTTTGCACTTCTATGACTGAAAGGGCTGCTTTCATTCTATAGTGTATCTTAAAGTTCCAATTTTAGCTGAAATTTTCAGGGCTTTCCAAGGTTGAAATTCTGAGCAGTGTAGTTTCAACATTCCCATTCTCAATCTCTATTTTGCGCCAGGGAATCATTTAGTATCAGTTCTAAAAACTAGGGATATGGTACGAAACATAAATGAAACAAAACAATTGATTTTGATTTGTTGTCTCTTCTTTGGTTACATAATGCAGCCGTGTGTCACGAGGGTCGGGTCTAACCGGCTCCCGTGATTTACCTCCTAGTACAGACCAGGCTGGGAGGCAGACATCCATGCTGTGGTTCTTTATTCAGGAAACAAAACAGAAAATAAACCTGGCATAGGAGCCGATGCGTTTACAAAACCAAAATAAGGTGAGGCGATGGACACATGACTTGAAACTGAAACATACAGACTTAAATACTGAACATAATAGGCCTAAACAAGAAACATGTGAAACAGAAAAGCATGTGACCCAAGCAAACCCCAGAAGGCACTTCAAAATAAAAGACCTCAAAGCAAAACAGAGAACAGAAACAGAAAACAGACAGACCGTGACACCGTGAGATAGCGTAGAGAATAACACATCAATCCACACACAAGAAAATGCATATACAACTGCAAGCACACTTTAATCATTTCCTAAATATTAGATATATAAGAGATCTAGATTAAACAGTGTAGAAGACCAGTTAGATCATGTCAAGGCCATGTGAATAACTTAGCTAACTAGCTAACAGAGCCTGAGCTCTCATTAGATCATGAATTAAATCCACTATGTGTGGCCACTTTTAGGGTTTCACATTTATCTTTATCTTTTTAGCATGCAGTTGGTGGATGGTGGTTTGGGGGAGAAAAGGTCACCAGTCCCTCAGAACCTTGATATCCCCAGTTCTTGCTCACACTCTTTCACTCTTTCACATTGTGAAAATCACACACACTTGCGTATGTGCGCCAGCATTTCATGGCTTATAATCGTTTTTAATAGGAAATGAAATAACTACACTTCACTAATTGTAATTTATTGGTGGACATATTTGAACTGAAATTACAACATGAATGTATTGATGATGCATAATAGATATTAATGAAGCTATTTTTGTAGATCTTTGTGTCTGGTATTTCAGTAACATTGCTCCGTGCTACCTAGCCAGGCCAGCATTGCTTGTACCTACTGGCAGTATATCAACCACTTGACTGATCACAGCTATGTATTATTTACACATTATATTAACCTAATATAGTGATGTTCATTTGATGAAAGTAAGCATCAGGTTAATAGGTAGATATAGGATACAAAGAGCTAACTAAATAGTTAGATCTGCCATTGAGTTGTTACTATACTACCCAGCTGTTGTAGAAATGCTCTTGGGAGAAGAGCACATGATAACTCACTCACTCTTGTAGGCTAGCCAGGCATACGCACACCATGAAAATAAAAATGGCTATTAACCATTTTTAAACACATTAGTAACTGGGCTGTACTGAGTGAAGTGATTTTTTTTACATTAGCAAGAGAAAAGGCAGGTGGAAAGACGCCACACACAGAAAGTATAAGAAGAAAAGCATCATGCATTAGATGAATGGTAAAATATGTTTATTAAATTTAAAATAGTAACTTAATAGAATGTCAAACGCAGACTTGTTGTTCTGTTAACTTACTGTCAGATGTTCAATTAATTACAAAGGCAAACCATTTTTTTGGGTGAAGTTAAAAACTAATTTTTCACAGCATGATCAAAAGCCAGTGGGATGTTGAATTTTAATCAACAAGGTCACACACACTTATCAAACCTGATGATACACTGAATTTCATCGGAACAACGCAGTTTAGCTTTCACTCAGCCACCCAGGGTTATTAAATGACATTAAAGAGAGGAATCAATTACAGAGTGATTTCTTTTTTATTGAAGCTTTTTATGACTTATTTTGCAGGACATTTAAAGAAATTATTCTTCTCTATTGTAGTTCCAATAAAATCTTTATTGTGTCATTGAATTTCACTTGCCACCAGACTCCCAGCTCATTTTGTGCACTGGTTACATTAAAACTGAGCTGGAAGTATTTAAGTGGACTTAGTAGATGAATGTAGTGCATTTATTGTGAAAAAAAAGACAATTGAATGACAATGTGTTGCTTCTATGATGTATGTGGAAAGATCCTGTTCCATTCTTGGATACTAAGATAGCGCCTTTTATAAGCGAGAGATTTGTTTCGTGCCTCTGAGTAATTGCTTGTCCTTGAACTCTTCATCAATATTGTTCTCGGTTTGCTTTCTCAAGTTGACACCTCGGCTTCCACAAACATTTATGTTTATCCCAGTTAAATCGCTATTAAACTGTCCATGACGGCTTAGCGAGAGAACAGGCTGATGCACATTATCCTCTACAAGCACACATACACACATGCCCGCACACACGCAGGCCCAAACTCATTAAATGCCACCAGTCACTCGATTTAAAGATAATTCTTGTTAACATCCCAGCGACAGTAAAAACGAGGGCTGTAATTTGCCAGCAGGCTGAGTGAATTCACCCATAAAATGCAAATGCCTCAAATTCAGCCTTATAATATCTCTAATCTCTCAGATCTTTTACCAGAGATGACATAGAGGAGATGGAGCTGTACTATGATCAAAAACAGGGCTATATTAATCTACTACTGCATACAGTCGCTGCTCACATATTTTATCATTTGCAGTAACGATGTATGTCAGTGTCTCCAGGAATACTGTGGACATACTGCTTTCAGAAGGTAAATACAGTCCGGCTTCAGCTGCAGGCTTTGTTCCTAGCACACACACACACACACACACACACACTCCCTACAGCTATGAGCTATCTCTTCCCTTGTAAGTCTTCATTAAGGAAAACCAGGGCCCCTAGCTGGATCACAGAACAGCAGACACTGCCAAGACCAGTCCCAGAGACAATTAGCTCATGTTGTGCAATAACATCATGTTCTGTGAAGCTCAGAGGCAACGGCACATGTAATGTTGAGGACGGAGATGATACTACAGCGAACCAAATGAGAAAACCAGCCTATGCTTGGTGAGCAGCAACACTTGGCAGTAGAATAGAATCCTGTTTCCTATCATTAGAAATGTTTGCTTGACCCTCAAAAGCTTTTATCATTATGTCGCTGTACTATTAAAATGTAATCACCTAATTACACAGCAAATTGCATAGTTGGTTGAATGAATTACACTGACATTCCATTTACACTCTGACTTATTTCTGTTCATTTTGATGTCAAGAAATAGTAAAACATGGCAAATGGCTTATAAGACTATTGGCAATCATTTTATCAACTTAAATAATAACAATAATAATAATAAAATACCCAATCTAAAACAAATATGAGCTGAACTAAAAGATTATCTGCTCTTTCAGAGTGACAAAGGATTAACTGCCTTTGTTATAATTGGGTATAACTAGAACTAAATTGTTGCAAGAATTATCTGAATTTAGCTGAATTTGTTATTTGTTGAAGAAATGCCATGTGGCAATAGTTATTAATCTCAAACAAAGTGTCAAAAGCTTAGTTTCCCTCCCAAAATAAATGGATGTAATGAGTGAGGATCAAGGCAAATAGAATGTAATTGCAAGATCCAAATGTTACGTTCTTGGTCAGCAGTCGCTAGAGGCTGTCAGTGTACACCGGTTAGGTCATGTTATTGTTTACAGCTGTCCGGTGTTTAAGTGATTGTCTTTTCCCATTGGTCCTGTGTTCAAGTCCTGTGTGTATTTAGTCTCCCCTGTGTTAAAACCCTTCGATCTACTGTCCTTTGTCTGTCTTTGGTGTAGAGTTTTCCCTGTCTTTTGTCTGTCTTTGGTGTAGAGTTTACCAGTTTACTAGTCTTTTGTTAGTCTTGAGGCCATCTTCTGTGAATTTTTTACTTCTGTTTGGAAAAGCTTTACTTTTTATTTTGGCCCTCATGCCTTTCTTATGTTTACCTTAAGTCTGAGAATCTGCATCTGTGCCTCCCTTTCTCCTTTGAGCCTCAGGCTCATGAAACCAAAAGCATTTAACACAGAAAACAAGAAACATAACAATAAACAAGGAGTCCACAGTTACACAAAAGCACAAGAATATATTAACAGGTATAACAAGGACACAAGCTAAACAAAATGGAACACCAAGCAGTCAGGTCTGCAAGAAATTTACAAAGAACAGCATTAAAAGAAACACAGGGGTGTATATTACACTGACTGAACGATGAAACACCTGCAAAGGCAAGGAACAAGACACAGGTGAACAGGATAACAAGGGGGCAGGGCTAAGACCAAAATACAAGGAATACAGATTCTTAAACAAAGGAACATGGAGAATGTAAACCACAACATAGACAAGAAAACAGGAAGATAGAACATTACAAAAAGCCAAACGAACAAGAAAATACTGGGAGAACAAAACAACTGAACAAACCTGAAAAGTATTTAACCTGAAACAACTGCAGATACATTAGTTGTGGACAGGAATTAATTTGAGATTTGTTATGGGATGCGAAGTTGGCACGTAAGTGGGGGTGATACTGTTTACAATTTGCAGGGAGGGGTTATGTGCGCAGTATGAAGTCACAAATTAGATATGCATTTGCGCTGTGTAGTCGCAATTGAAAACTGGTGCGCATTTTGCATACCACTTACATCTATGGGGGCTTACATCAATCTCTGCATCAATCCCTCCCTATGTGACCAGCTTTAATCCAATTAAACCACTTTAATGAAATATTTCAAATCAAAGTTAATATTAGACCTGCAATAAAATACATCACAAGAGATGCCTTATATTAGATACTCTATCTCTTATAAGCATTCTTTTTACCACTTGCTGACTTGCTTAACACTGACTGCTCAAAACTGATTGAACGTTTTTCTCAACCTGATGGCTGTCACAAAGCACAGTACACAAATCAATCTGTTTGGCAAAGACCTCTGAAGTATGGTGAATACTTCAGAAATTCTACATTTTTACCAGGGATGGCTGCAGGCAATGCAAATACTCCCTGCTGTCAAGTATGCTGTTTTCTAAGGTAGGTGAAGAGTACAAATCTTCTGCAAGCAAAAAAAGATGACCTATGCCATATCATGGTTACTCAGCCTCTAGTTCCTACACAGCACTGAACCAATGTTTTAGGTACATCAAAAATAATATTTAAAACCTGTTTAGATTTGCAGTGAGTGTTTGTTTTGTTACCAAATGTACTAAATAAAATGAAAAATAATAAATATAAATAACATTATATAGTAAATCAAGATTTTATGTACAGTATATCAGTGTGTTTATCAGTCCAGTAATACCTGTAGTTTCCATCAGAAACCCAGTGTGACTCAATCAGTATAGTATCAGTATATTCATTATATTAAATCAGAAGTTGCTGATGGAACTCCACAAATCGAATCAGTGGCCGGAGACATTGAGGAGAAATGTTACCAACTCACAAACTATCAACTATTTTTTTTACAAACAAAACTAATCTTGAGATGTTTTACCACTTTCTTGTTTGTTTGCTCTGCACAGTATTGCATGTCAGCCTTTTTCACATTTTAGGTGTTTAAAACCACTTGAATTGCAGGTGTGTAACAGGTTATTTTTCTTAAGATTAGTTATTCAGTCTACTCTAAATGATTTCATAACCACAATTTAACTAAATGAAAATGTTATGTAGTAAGTAGAGCATGGAATATGTTGGCTCACATACACAATATGGACAAAAGTATTGGGAAGCCTGTCCTCTACACCAACAGGGACTTTGTATATTGACATTCCATTCCAACACATAGACTTTAATATGGAGTTGCCCCCCTCCCCCCATAAAAGCTTTCAATCTTCTTAATATGCTTTCCACACAATTTTGGAGTTTCTGCAGGAATTTGTGCCCATTCTGTAGAACATTTATGAGGTCTGGCACTGATGTTGGATGAGAAGGCCTGGCAAGTCAAGTTCTTCCACACCAAACTAATCCAACCATGTCTTTATGGAGCTTGCTTTGGAGCACAGTCATGCTGGACTAGAAAAGGGCCTTCCTCAAACTGTGTCCACAATATGGCAAACATGGTGCTGTCCAAAATGTCTTGGTGTCCTGGAACATAAAGGTTGCCCTTTACTGGAAGTAAGAGGCCTAGCCCTAACCTTGAAAAACAGATGTGTCCCAATACTTTTGTCCATATGGCATATGAGTTTGTGCAGTTTAAGGGCTTACCTACATATTCTACTTACGAGAAAAAAAACTACTGTTATTTAAGGGCGTAGGTTAACCATGTCCAAAGACAAGTGATGGGAACACAACTCAGTGATTATGACTCAGTCATATAATAACTGTGTAACCTTATTCAAGCATAATATAACATTTTAGCACAGCATAAGTATTTTGTGACACAGCCATCTGAGGCCAAAAAGCGAGATGTTGGTATACAAAGGGAAATCCCCCTTCAGGCTTTTACAAAGCCAGCAGTCAGTTGAGATGGATGTTAACCTTCTGATTACAATGAAACCCTAACTGTAATCTGTTGGCAAGCTGCGGCTGATTCTGTCGTGTTTTACCGCACGACAAGTCACTACCTATGCCACGTCCAATACACACACGGGCAGAGGCGTGGGCGAGATGGGTCACACAAGAGTCACACAGAGATAAACAACATGGCCTGGATTCAGGCAAGACTAAGCAAGCAGACTGCCGACATGTGATCTATTCCTGAGATTTGCTATGTACTTAGACCAATACTGCATTTCAATCTAGGGTTGCATCAGGTAACTTAGGAAAATAGGCTTCAACTTGCCTGGGGACACAGACTAATTCACTCCAGTTCCCCATTTGTTGTATGGAATTCAATGTTGACACGATCTTTTCTTACACTATATCATAAAGAAGAGTGACTTTCTTTGTCTAAGGGTGTTTTTCCATTGCGTCAAAAACGAGAACTGACCCATATGGGAACTCAACGTTCTAGTTCTTTTTTACAGACAGCTGGAACCATCATAATAAGAACCAATATAAAGCACCTAAATTGGCTAATTAGCTGTCCTGCCTGTTAAGCTGCTTTACTACTGCCTGATATGAGAACAAACAATGGTTTTGTTTTGTGTAGCCTCTCAGAAAATTGCTTCCTTTTACACTTTACTCTCATGTGCACTTTTCTGTGCATGCACATGCAAATGTCTACAGTCATTACACAGATCATTTTATAGCACCAAACCCTTGATCTTTTAAGTGTAAAAATATGAGCAACAATGCTCGTTTCCTAATGCTGATAGTCTCAGCTTCCTAATTAGTATACATTATTTATAAACATGGACTATTTAAAAAGAAATGATACTAAAAATAGCCATTGTCTCATCAGCATTCTATCCTAGTTTACATTCTGACACTCCTATTAGTGAAAGAGTACAGTTTAATTTATCTAGAAAAAAGGCAATATTTAACAGACAACTGAAAGGGAATTAAATAGTAAAGAATTCACTGAATTGTTGAATATGAACAGCCATGATACCAAAGATAGAGGAAACACCCTCAAGTACCATCAGGTTCTGTTGTTACGATTTGTGAGTAGGCACCAAAAACCAAAAAAGTGCCCAGTAATCAATGGAAAAAGAACTGTTCCAGTTTTGGATGCCAGAATGTACTTGGTGTAGTGGAAAAATGCCCATAGAATGGTCTTAAACTGTACTGCTGTTACACACCATTAGATACCAATGGACCAATTCATGCTCTTCTTTTAAATGTCTTGTAGCAACTATTGATGGGTGTGACAAGCTTTACAGTCTAATGAAGGTGTAGTTTGGAGTTTAGCTTCATATTATTAGATTTCTTGTGTAAACTACTATGCTATCAGTCAAAGCAGGCTTGAAATGATGGTTTGGTTTTGTGCAGCACTAGACAGTTTTACACAAAATCTGGTGATTGTATGCTGTGGAAAGACGACTACTCTTTGGCTGGTGCTGGAGTTGTGTGTGTGGCCACGAGGCTGCCTGTGTGGTAGACTCAGGGCCTCTGCATAGTTGAGTGACAGGCTGGTTATGCAGCAGATTCCAGGTGAGAAGAGAGAGGTTGTCAGGTGTGGGCAGCTGCACCCAGCAGAGCCCCAGCACCTAATGACGGCTACTTTAATGAGAGTTGATACATGATGAATGTGGCCATATGGTCAGACAGCCTGCCCGAGCTGGGAGCACACTTATCTTTTAGTATTTGCAGAGGTATGGGAACGATCCAGCTCCAAAGTTACTAGAACAGCAGGGAGAGGATGTGACCTTCAGTCATCAAGTGGAGAGGCTGTGTTCCACCTACAGTTCACAAAGGTCTAACTGCCATAAATGAACTCTTAGAATGTTAATCTACTTGGTGTATGAACTATTAGTGCTGACTCTGGCGTAACCTGTATCGCAGTGGGTGATAGTTAATTGCCTCTTGCGTTATGCTGTTCCAAACCACTGAGTGCGATCCATTTGGTTCAGTCCTGTGTTCTATTAAATTATATAGTCTCAGTGTCTTAGAATCAGTGAATATTGAAAAAAAAAACTGTAGGTCAGCTTAAAGCATAAAGATGATCATAAAGAGCACTCTGCTGAGAAAATTCAATAACGCAGTAATGAGTAAATGCTTTGAAATTTCTAATATCTTGGGATTATTCTGAATCACCTCGTATCATATGTGCAGAGCTGTTGATTGTAAACCTTGCTGAGCAGTTTAACAGTCTAAACACTTTAACATCATAACAGCTCACTCATTAAACAAGCAATTTCTTCAGTGACCTTGACAGTACTAGTCTGACCAAATCTTTACATTTATGTAACTTTTTATTCATTTTGTGATTGATATGCAAATTACTGACCTTGATTCACCTTCCCATGTGCATTTTGTACTCCTCTGCTCCTATAGCCCCATTGCATAAGAATATGATCTTTTAGGGGTGTAACAATGCACCGAAATCTCGCAATGCAAAAATATGACAGTGTGCATCATGGACATGTGAAAATGCATTTTGGAGAGTAAGCCTTTTTTGAATTATGATGTGAATGGTGCCTAACATCACCCTGGACCAGTACATCCACACATAGTCTAATGAAACAAGACTCATTGTAATTGGGCCAGAACTGAACACAGTATTGTGAGAAAAATTAATTGTTGAATATATTGTGAATGAATTTGAACTATGAGCCCTAAACAGTCTATCAAAATAAATTGTGAGCTGACTGTGTTATCAACAACCATTTTGTAACATCCATGGAGTCCGTGGAGTTTCCATACATTCTCATATGGTCACAGAACACAAGTGTGTGTCTGTGTCTAATTATTTCAGCTGACAAGAATTCACAACTGCATCGTCACTGTCGGGACAAAACCTTGTTTCTCAAAAAGATAAATTGACTTTCAATGCAATTTAATAACATTGTACTTTTATTTGACCTCAGGTTGGACCATATCTGTAGGATTGTTCATTATCCATTTCTCGCACAGTGTGAACAACAAATGGCATTTTCAAATGACATAAAAAATAAACAGCGGCAAAAGTGGAGAAACAAGGCTTTGTTCCAATAGTGATGATATGCTGATAGTAGATTCTCACTGCATAATAGAGAAATGGAGAAAATGCAGAGTTTCTGCAGGCTGTCCACAGGCTGAGAGAAATACTGTGCATCGCATATGGTTCCATTAAAACCTCCATATCCAAGTGCATCCACAAGACTAAATAGCATTTCAATCTGATCAGAGCTGTCCTCAATCATCTCTGTCTGCTCCTCTCAGATCTCCTATAATCCTGTTTAGTCAGGCTGTGCAACTTTCAGTGTGTGCATGCCTGTGTATGTGTGTGTCTGTGTGTGTCTGTGTGTGAGAGAAAGAAAGGGTGGGGGAGAAGAGATAGTTAGACATAGTGAGAAACCAAGAGCAAGAAAGCCAGAGAGAGAGAGAGAGAGAGAGAGAGAGAGAGAGAGAGAGAGAGAGAGAGAGAGAGAGAGAGAGAGAGAGA
>JBBPDC010000007.1:15423818-15436274 GCA_037974485.1 Hemigrammopetersius urotaenia | reverse complement strand
GCCTCTCTCATCTTTTTAAGTGGGAGAACTTGCACAATTGGTGGCTGACTAAATACTTTTTTGCCCCACTGTAAATGCAGTTGGGATTAAAGTAGAATAGCTAAAGGATAAAATAAAATGGTAGATGCTGTTCACTGGTGAGTTTTTTTAGAACAGGTAGCTCACAAACCTGTTCTAAAAAAAATCACCAGTGAACAGCATCTACCATGTCATACTTGCTCTAAAGTTTTGATCAAATATACCTTTTTGATATGTATGATTATGATCTTTTAAAGTTTTAGAGTTAAAATAATGAATATTGGTTGTATATGATTTGTTTGAAAATGCATTAGGAATAATAGGATGATAAGTGTATGTGTTGTGTTGTGTTGTGCTTATGAAAGCTTACTGGTGAGGTATGTAAGACATTTGAACACTGAGTTATGTGTGTACAGATATCTCAGTATATAAAGGGTCTAATAAAAATGGTGGTCCTTGATCCAGGCCGCCTTGTACCATGAGCCTAATTGCAACTGGCCCCTTTGCCTCCTAGTAGCAGTGCCTCTGCCTAACAGATAACCACTACTCTTCTGAAGTGTTTTAACATAGCCCATTAAAACTGTGGTCCACTTTTAAACCTCTAAAAACAGATCTGGACTGACCTGTGTTTTGTGCTGTAGTATGTGGAACGTCCTGTGGAAGCAAAAGTGTTTTGCTGGACATGACTCAGTAATTTGTTTTGGCCTGGCGAACCTTCAAAAAGGTTCCTTTGATGTGTTTCTTTGCTGCCCAAAAGTGGGGTTAACATAGGAATGAGCCCTTTCATTCAGACCTATACTGATGTGGCATGCACATTTATTTCTTGTTCCAAACTGCTAATCCAGAGTGAGTTACACCCCTTTGCTACTAAAAACTAAACATTTTGGCAATTAAACACTGGGGCCAAGAGTGACCCTATACTTCAAATAGTGCCTCGCTTCAATTCATGGGAGAATACTCTATTACATGTCATCACAGATTTTACCACCAGCTATCAGTAAATGTGGGTCTAGAGGTTATGGTTATTATAAACCTGGTCAAAGAGGAAGCTTGTTCCCTCCACAAAGGAGGTGCCCTTAAGGATGTACATTGTGGTATTCAGTTCAAAGGATTCCATTTGATTTATTTTGGTTGCCAAGAAAGATAACCCATTCTGATATATTCATGGGCTCAGCTTGTCCAAGATGATCTTGTCTTCTTGGTGATGCATGAAACAAGTGGTTCCCATCTATAGATCTAAAGGTTGCTTACTTTTCATGTGTCCATTGCTTCTATTCCTTTGAAGAACAAGCATATCAATTGGAAGATCGGCCCTTTGGCCTGTCACTAGCCCTGAGGGTATTCATGAGTTGTGTGTTGGCTGTGTGGGGTGCGCAGAATGCAAGGGATACAAAACTTCTTGATATTATATTTTCTATATTTGCACACTAATAAGGAATTAACTTGTAACACGTACTGGTTCTCCTGCAATAAATCCCAGATTTGGTCCTTAAGAGCTTTCTTACATTGGTTCAGATCATCCAGTTCATAGGCCTTTCTCTGGACTAATGTTGCATGATGGCCTCATTGTCTGACATGTTTTGCATCGGGGGGCCAATGTTGGGGAAACAAGCAAACAAAGCTTAAAACAGCACCTAGTGCGTAGTATTAGGACCAGGGAAGGAGAGACCGTGCAAGAGAGAAAGACACACACTAACCAGACTATCCGAGCGCTGTTATTGATTGTTGTCTACTTGTTTCTTTACATCATATGCTAGCCTCCAAATCCATTCAACAGTGGTCAGAAACCCTACAGGCAGACCAGAGAACAGGTGCTGATTGGGTGGCAGATCGTTCTCAGCACTGCAGGGAGTCAGACATGGTAGTGGCATGTTAATGTATGTTTCTGTAGTACAGGAGGTTCAGACACAACAGTGTTGCTGCAATTTGTTATCATTGTTTCTGCTACACTTTATTGTGGATGTACAGTTTGCGATGCTGTTTCTGCATTACGGTCAGTTTCAGGTCACAGAACACAAGTTTGCTGGATATTTTCAGCTGGCAGGCGGTTCTCATATCTTTAACTGTGCCTCCTTATTCCTTTCCTTGCATTCTTTTCTCTAACATTTTGTGGGAGGAACATTTTAAGGCCCAGTGTTTGAAAAATTTACCCATAATTATTACTTTTTGAGTCCCTGAGCTTGGGCAGTATATATTCCAAAAAAGTTAACAAAAAAGTGACCATGACTATTTTTTACCAAAATTCAGAATGCCAAAATGTTACTGGAAAAGAATATCCTGCCTAATAAAGAATGTATTTACATGATCTTAACATTAATATTTGTTTACAGCTGACAGTACAATTTGTTAGTCATTTTGATTTGCAGATTTTTTGTCTTTTGTATGAGTAAGTGTATTTCTGTTACTAGCTGTGTCACATCATTATGTGAGAATAAACTTTCAGCCTATGCACCAAGGTGTGCATTCTGGATTTTACATGACCTCTGGAAGTCTGTCACATTTAAATAAACATGTGTTACTATATTCCTGGAAACAGATATTTATTTAAGGATAGTTGCAGCTTCCCTAATCATTAAGGAAGTGACATCACCCTCATGAATGCATTCAGTTACCTTCTAAATCTCAGATGGCCTTCAGATTGTCAGAATTAGAGTGGAATAATAATAATAATAATAATAATAATAATAATAATAATAACTTCCTTGGGTTTTTAAGTGTTTGCCAAGAGGGTTGTTGGGTTTGAATTGCAACCATTTGGCTGAGTTTGCACAGGGAGGGCACACTTGTGCTGTGGGGTGTGTGATGAGTGGCCCACACATAGCCCACCAAACACAGGCTCTCACGGCTGCCTTGCACAGTGGAATGTACTGACGATGAGGGTGTGTGGTAGCTGAGGCCAGGAAATACACAGGCTGCTGAAATCTTGTTTTCTGCTTAAAGGCAGTCGCCCTTATCGCGGTAGATTAATTTGTGCAGGTAAACATGGCCCTTGAAGGCTTCTCCTGGCCCAGGCAAAGTCACACCTGTCTGTGGTCCACAGGTGAGAGAGTAAAAGAGGTTTGCTATGTGACAACCTGGGTGTCTGCAGCCTTTGCCAAGACCTAGGCCAACCAAGCTCTGCTGCAGTCAGAAAGTAGAGGGTTTGTCCTCAGTGAACCCATTCACCTTGTAATAGATGGAGCCAGCTCTCAGGCAGCATGTGAGACCAGATGCTGTTCACATGGGAGGAATGTCTAAAGAAGGGGGACATCTTTATGTAGGTGATGACGGAAGATTTGTGTAGAGCCATCCCTTTCACAATTTCAGTTATACTGTTTTAGTATTTGTGTTGAAAAAACCTTACAATCACCACTGACATGGACATAAAAACACTAATTAGGAAGTATTTAGAAATGCTTTAAATGAATGTTAATGGATGTCAAATATGCTTACATAAAATCAATAGAACTAATAAAAATACAAACAGATTAAGGACACCATCACTTTTGCTACCACCTTGCTGTTGGAAACATGAGTCATGCATGTAACAACTTCAAAGGTTCTCAAAATGCATGCATTGAAATATGACATGTTTTTTCGAAGACACACTATGTTGGCATATACAATACAGGTTTTTGGTTTTGTAACATACTTCCAGTTCATATATCCACTTTAAATTTGCACACAGTGTCTATTTACTTTGCTATTGTTCTGATAGGTCTAAATTCTTGGGTGTAAATTGTGCCTGACACTTGCATTCCAGGATCAGTGCCTAAGATAAGAATTTAGCCCTGCAAAGTATAGAAGTTTTTGTTATATTTTGTAATGTGTATTTCTCATCTGTGCATTTTTATACTATATGTATAATGTGGCATGTATTGATATGTTTGGAGTGTCTGGTCAGTGCATTTGTGCATTTAGATTCATTGCAGCAGTTTCTTTCCCAAATCTCGCTTTACTCAGAGAACAGATCAGCTATTGTCACATGATGGTCCCTGTCAGTCATTTTTCTGGCCTTTGTTGGGAAAGCTTTACTTTGTAGTATACCTGTTACAAACTAAGTATTTTACTGCATTAAGGAAACCTGTAGGAAAATAATACCAAAGAGAAGCATTTCAAAATGAATTAAAAATCATGCTGCTGGAAAAGGATGGATTAGTGTTTGGACCCCGTAGCCCTGCTGACGGAAAGGTAGGGCTCATATATCATTGTGCTCTCAGCAGCCCATTCGCACTCATGCAGACTTATGCTGTCTGGGAGCCATACCGTGAGCCTTTTCATTTTCACTCCTTCTGAAAAGTATTGAACTCTACAGCTTTATTGATGTTGGCTTCCTGTAATGGGCCTCATTTCTTTTTCTGTTTTTTTTCTTTCTCATCACGACTCCAACTTTCCACTTTTGAAATAATTATTTTCAGGGTTTTACATCCCTCATGGTCACCGCTTATTAGACCTCTGATCAGCCTGGTGTTGTGTTTGGTTAAAAAAAAAGATTAATTATTACTACATTAGTGTGTGTTATTGATATAGAGCACATGGAATCCTCTTAAATCAAAAGAAAACAGCAAACAGGAAACTGAGGCAGGAGTTTCAGGAGCCATCTGTCAGAGGTAATCAGAAGATATACGAGTTCATGTGATTCCCTGGAGCGGAGAATCATTAAACTAATAGCTCACCGTTTCAGCAGTTCTCTTGGTTTGTGCAGAGTGATAAACTTTACCAAGTGAAAGATGTCTTCTGCTGATGCGTTAGAAAGCAGGATCCATTAAATGTTAGCAGGAAGTGTGATTATTTTAGTTGTTGTTAGCTAGGAGGTTTGGAGAAGTCTGAAAGAGCCCTCACCTGATTTAGTGAGTGCTGATCTGGCTTTATGACACACTTAGCACCTCGTCACCCTTTTCCAGATGGAGCAGATGCGGTCTGGAGCCTCACTAACCACACATGGTGCTCTGCTGCCCGTGGCATGTCAGGTCCTCGTTATCAGGCCTGTTCATGTGTGCTGATCTGCACTGTGAATTTGAGCAGTTGACTTTTAGTCCAGGAATTCAAGGAGCTCCACAAACAAAAATTTCCTTTAAGTACTTATGATAAAGTCAAGTTAACATGAGTACATAATCTAAGAAATGGACTAGAGAAACCAGATGTTTTGCTAACTGAGGGGCATCATTTAATGCTAGGGGGTGAAATGTATGCATAAGCTATGTATAGTGGTGTATCAAGGTTGTTGTTGTTTTGCTTGAAAACTGTGCATGAAATGTAATGTGCTGTATCTATTATAGCAGTAAAAATACATATTATGTAGGAAGTGGAAGTGTCCAGCTAAATGTTGATTATCAAGCTAAATGTTAAAGCCTGCACTGTTGACACTATTAAGGGTTTTTGAGCAATAGTTGCTGGTAGGTTTTTAGATGTTTATGGCATCATATCAATATTTTACTTGAAACCAAAACAACATTTCCCAGTAGCAACTGAGCTAAAACAAAACAAAAAAGATACTCTAAGGACAAACAGATGTCTAGTCTATCAGTGCTGCCATGGATGCCTGTTGTGGCACAGCTTCACTTCATTTAATTTCTTTCACCCCTTTTGTTATCAATGAGGTCAAGAAGAAAATAATAACGGGAGATGAGGTAGTATTAGTGCTAAAATTGTTCATTGGGATAGTTAATTAAACAGAATTATCAAGAGGTTAGGGTTATGTTAAGTCTTTACACTCACATCCATCCTAATCTTGATGACACTTCTCTCAGTGTACCATTTTATTACACTTGCTTTTAGTGTGATTCAGTTTTTTATGATGATAATTTCTGTTCTATGCTGATCATTTCTGTGAGTGGGTCCCTTACATTCCAGCATGTGTGTATTTAGAATTTTCTGTTGGTTCTCTAAATATTCTTATTTAAAAAGATCTCTTTTGTCCATTGAAAGGTTATTTAGGACATCGCATCCTATTACATCCCTCAATTCTTGGTAGTGAGTGTAAACTATGGTTTTGCATTCCTTCTATGTTGGTTTTAAGTGAGAGCTTGTGCTGTGAGGCAAATCATTTGGCTCTACCTCTTCAGAAAGAAAAAATGGGACTGTGAAAGACAATTTAAAAAGTCATGCATTAGTTATACTTGCGTCCAAAACGGAACAGTTTGGGCATGGAAAACAGGAAAGTACTGAACTATAATGAAAAGCAGGCATGGCAAACGCTGCCATCCTGCTGAGATGCC
Organism: Hemigrammopetersius urotaenia; assembly: GCA_037974485.1. Taxonomy (NCBI): domain Eukaryota; kingdom Metazoa; phylum Chordata; class Actinopteri; order Characiformes; family Alestidae; genus Hemigrammopetersius; species Hemigrammopetersius urotaenia. The sequence goes on along the minus strand of JBBPDC010000007.1, from coordinate 15,430,059 downwards.
CTCACATGCACAGCCAAGACTTGGGTAAAAGAGGAGGGAAATGTTACATTATGAGCAATTAATTAAAATATGGGTGCAAAAGCTGTTTTAGTGCTTCTGTTCTACTTTTGGAAGGTCGTTGGAAAAAGATCTTCAAAAATTCTCTTGGTTAAATGGAACTTTGGACATGAATTTGGATAATGAGCCCAAGTATAAGGAAGGACGAATGTCTTGTTGCAAAACTGTGTTTTACCATCCTGATGGTAATTACCAACCATTGTGATAATTTAATAACAAAGAGTTTGGCCTACTTGGTGCCTGCAGCCCAGTAGGCTGAACTCTACCCCTGAACGTAAACATCCATCATGTTGGCTTGAAGGGATTTGTGCACAAAACAAGGAGTAAAATGTGCTTTTCCCACTGAAAAAACTGGAAACAATGTTCAGTGAAAATATTTTTCCTGCATAAACAGATCAGCCATGACACTGAAACCACTGACGGATGTAAATAACATGATTTTCATGTTACAAAGTCATCCGTTAAGGAGGGGGATACGTTAGGCTGCAAATTAAAAGTAAATTTTTGAAGATGATTTTTTATAAGCAGGACAAAATGGTAGAGAAATGAGCAAATACAGAAATGACAACTTGTGATGACTAGACTAGTCGGAGCATCTCTGAAATGGCGGTTCTTGTGGGGTGTTCCCCTTATGCAGAGGTTAGTATTTATCAAAAGCGATCCAAGGAAATCATGGGTGTTTAAGCCTTACTGATGCACATGGGGAGCAAAGTCTGGCTAGTCTGGTTGGTTTCCAGAAAAGAGCTACTGTGACAGAAAGCTGAGCTCCTAATGATAGGAAGGTATAAGAGCACGCAGTGCAACACAGCATGCTGTGCATCACATACCTGGGAATGAAACATCCCCAGGACATGATATGAGAAGAAGGCAAGCCAGTGGAGGCAGTGTGATGCTCTGAGCAATGTTCTGCTCGGAAACCATTCATGTGTATGATATATTAACACCCCCCTCCCCTGTCAGGACAAAATTGAGAGGGGTATATTCATAGTTCACAATCGATAGTGCCCCCTCATAGTCAGTTAGATGCCAGCTCGGTAGATCAGCTCTGACGCCGGGCCGATTAAACACATACTACCTGCCTGAACATTTTTGCAGACCAAATACATGGCATTGTCTGTGGCATGACACTGCCTTTGTGGCAACAATATTCACTAATGGCAGAGGCCTCTTTCAGTAAAATAATGCTCCCTGCCTCACAGAAAAAAGTGTTCTGGAATCGTTTAAGGACCTTGTCATGTACCTGATGATTTAAAACGAGTAAAAAGTGTGCATCTGTTTCCAAGAGCTGTTCATTCAATCCAAGAACAATAATTATATATGTTGTTTTTTATTACATCACTGTGCATCTGCGGGTGGAGGGGTGTAATACTAACCAATGAAATCCTTTAATCTCCTCTACCATCGCTCCCATCTATTGAGCTAAAACAGTCAGCTAGATCAGAAACCCTCCCCAAGGCTCTGTTTTGCTTGGAAATATTTTACAGTAAATAAAGACAATATGACACAATTTCTAATTCATGGTGACAATGTTTTCCAAGAATAGTTCTCTGGATGCCTGCAAGCCTAAAATAATAAGAACAGCCATTTATGAAGATAATTTGCTTCAAAATAAGAGATTATCTTGAATGAAAAAACTTAAAACACCTCAATTAAATTTTCTTAAAGCACAAAGCATGTAGATAAACATAATAACACATAAACACATTGTACTGACATATGTTTTATAAAGTGGACAAATGTTTAGGAGTAGTAAAACACCTAAAAGTATTCTAAATTGGAATCTGTTTATATAGGCTTTGTGAGCCATTGCATGATGATTTGAGGTCAAGCTTCAGTAACCTGTTAACCATTAACGTTACTCACACTGACTTCTGAGCACCATACATTTTATCACCCTCAGATCTAGGTGTGCATGGACAGATGTTATGCTTGTTAGCATCTCTGAATGATCTTAACTTCAGAGTGCTGGCTGTGCTTTGGTCTATTGGCCAGAGAAAAAAGAAATTCTTGTTTTAGAAAATGCATTTATCTGTTAAATATCAAAAGAACTACCTTAAAGTTATTAATAATTATGCATGCAGTGCATTCAATGTCTTGTATTTTTGCAGGATCCAGTTTCTTCAATAATAAGATTAAAAAGACAAATGTGCTTTAGGAATCTGCAGGTGCTTAGGCGTCTGCACATCATTAGAATGACAATGGACTTTAAGGTAGGATATTCATTGTTTCATTTTTCCTTCATCCATTTATTCATTCATCCATTCATTCCTTCATCCACCTTAAATTTGGAAACTACCTAGCTGTTATTACTGTGCTCCCAAGTTTGACTGAGCTATTGAAAGGCCACAAAAAGATTGATTTGTTGTAAGTAGCAGGAAATAATGAAGGGACAATGACCTCACCCCACTTAACTCTCTGAGGGGGGTCTTGCATTACATTTTGATAATAACAGAAAATTTCAAGGACCAGCTTTTCTTGGAATAGTTATTCAAATTTATAACGATAGGATGGTTTACATTAAATGATACCCTCTTGGCATTTCCTCAAGCCTTTTTTTTCTTTTCATATAATCGGTCTGTCTTTGGACAAAAATAATGCATTTCAAAAATGTATTCACAACTTTTCTTATATTTATTCATTTATTAACATTGGTGTAAAATACTATAACTTTTTATTATATTCCTTTGCTATATCAATAAATACATTTCCATAGCTTTTATCATTTTGACCCAGTCATCTCATGCTGCTCGTTGGGTTTCTTGAATTACTACAGGCTCAAGGATTTGGACTTGAAGATGAATCGTCAGCTTCTCATGTAAGCTGTAAGCACATGTTCTGATTTTAGCTTCTTAGAAACATACACTTAAATAACAGTCCACCAAAGCATCAATGCACATGGATTGAACACTGAAAAGCCAGAGTAAGTGCAACAGTCAGTCAGTTTATAGAGTATAGGAATAAATCCAAGTGCCTTACATTAGCCAAATAATGAAAAAATTCCTTACACTGATGTAGGTCCAATGTAAATGTTTTCATGATGGTCTTGTCTGTCTCATCATCATCAAACTGAGCAGGTGAAAAGATGTAACTGACCTATGAGACAACATGCAGTGGCAGCTTATAAATTCCCTAGTTTCCAATGGTCTGCGTGTGTTTGGCATTAACAGGTTATTCATTCCGTTGCTTGATGAGGAGGTCTGAATCATGCTTTATAGTACCTGGGCTGTTACCCTCCATTCTAACAAGATCTGACACTTTTGTTTCATTCCTTTCCAGGCAGCTAAAGATCTCTTAAATTATAAGTGAGCAGAGTTTACTGATCTCATTTTTTCTGGCCAGTAAACGTGGTCAGAAGGTACATTATGAAAAAAACCCACCAGATTTGTAGTTTGGAAACTCTGGTACAGTATCCTGATTAAGGAGATAAAAAGGTAATGGCCCAGGTGTGTAATCACATTCAGTTCTAGACAGATGTATCAGTGACAATGACAATGAGTTCATCAGTTCATTCCATGTCAAGTGCAAAGGACCAGTGCTAGAAAAGAAAAAGAATCTCTTGCAGATAAAAGTGCAAAAGTGTATTTTAGGATTTTCCATCTGAGTCGCATGGCCGATTACAGTAATTATAATAATTTCATGCCTTACTGGTTTAAAGGGAAATTAAAGGAAATTACTCAGGTAGTTCTAGAAGGACTTCCAACAGTGGAAAAATATTTTAGAAATTGTACTTAATTACTATACTTAAGTACTATTTTAAGATATTTGTATCTTACTTGATTATTGCTCAAATTTCATATTTGTACTTCGTAATAATGTGAATATATACCTCTACAGAGATCACATGCACAACTACTGTAGTACGAGGAGAGAGTTGCGGTTAAACGTTTATTGTATTAGTCAATCTCAGAAGTGCAAACAGTTTGAAGTCAAGATTTGGCGAACATGCCATAAGAAATGGAATCCAGATTCAGTCGTTGTAAACAACAAATGTTCAGGCAATGGCAGACATCAACATGAAGACCAGGCAACATACATAATTCCAATAGATGCAGACCTGAAGTCAACCAAAATCAGGAATGTCATATGCAAAACAGGAAGCACAAGTCAACCATAAAGAAAACAACATAAAATGTGACATGTGGTCTTATATTTTTTTCTTCCACAATGTGTAAAATAGTGATGTAAGCAATGTAAGCTGTGTGTTTAGTGTCATTATAACAATGAAGAAAAAATGGAATGTAACCATTTAGGTTGCAGGACAGACAGACAGACAGACAGAGAGAGAGAGAGAGAGAGAGAGAGAGTGAGAGATAGATAGATAGATAGATAGATAGATAGACATTTCAACAAATAATTTAATTATATTTACATTTAATATTTGACACAGTACCCATAAATTACCTACAGTTTCTCTGTAGTTTTTCCACCCCTGGAGACATCATGGACATGTGTGCCATCAGAATGAATGGACTGAGTGTAGCTGGTATTTACTTGGTATATACAATTAGTCTTTGGTTCACGGTAGGCCATGGGATCCATAGAAATGTCAGATGCATCACTCACTCACTTACCAAAGTGGAGAGGCCTTTAGAAGTACTTGATTGTTTGGTCTGACAGAAAACAGTTAGGGCCATTCCTTAGAGTCATAGCTCTGCTTCTGGGCCTCACTAAAGGAGACCAATGGTGCAGTTTGCAGAAGTATGTAGAGGAAAGCAGTGACAGGCTTTTTAAGCTTCCTCTTTGATGTCCTTCCCCCCTCTGGGAGTTGAAAGGGTAATATGAGAAGCCAGAGAGCACAATGCTGCTCTCACCTGCACCCTTTGAAGATCCAAGAGGGCCAAGTGTACCCAGGACATTTCCATCAGTGGATCCACAGACATGCACTAGTCAACTTACTACAAAGTCTTTGAGGTAACGTGTTCCTCAGTGCTCCTGTTACAGTCTCTCTTTTTCAATATGAGAAGGAGGTCATCCTGCATCATGGCCCAAGTGCTTAGATTGTGTATATCATTGAACTGTAAGCTTCACCTCCTAGGCTTCAGCCAGGCTTTCTCTTCCCATGACCATTTCCTCCAATTGCCTCAATCTTTGCTCAAAAAGGACTTGCTTCACAAGCCCTGAATTTTACTATTCAGATAAAATGACAGAGACTCAATTGGCTGGCACTGGAAAGTATTGGGTTTCTGAAACTGGCCTAGTTTCCACATTGTAATGAAGCTGGAGTTCATTAATGATAAGCATCTCATAACTGTGGGAAAAGGGTAAGAAAACACCATTGGGATACTACATAAATACTGTACTTTGAATGAAGATTAATTCTGCTCACGAGCATCAGTAGTAAGAAACTGGAAGTGACTGAAGCTGATTCAGAGGTTTATCATTTTCAGTAGACTGGGTTGAATGTTACAGTGAATCTTAGATTGTTCGTCTGCCAGTTTGGGGTTGATTTTCTCCATCTCCATGGTAATCTGGCCACAGGAGGGAGTTAGTGGGTCAAGAATACTCTGTCCTGGTCAGTAAGAACAGTGCAAACACAAATGTGATCTACACATAAAGATAAACACAAACTATTCACATTCAACAGTGGCATTGTGGGTTTCTGACAGTCAGACAGAGCCAAAAGCAGCCCTTCCAGTGCAGACAGGTGAAAAAGATACTCTTCCAGGTCAGGACAAGGTCATCAGGCAGGAGAAAGATGAGTGACTCTGCATGAGGTAATTCCTAAACAATCACATACACACACACACACACACACACACACACACACACACACACACACACACACACAAACTCCCACACACATATCATTTGGGTAGGCAAGGGCCCATTGTGAGAGGAAAGAGGTGCTGATGGGTTCTGTCCATCTCTGGTAGGGTCACAGAGGACCTTTTCTGAAACAGAATAGGCCACGCACCTGCCAGCAATTCAGTACCATCAAATATTCATTTGTGTTCATATCTGTGCAGGTTGAACAGACACTTTAACAGCAGAAGTGGAATAAAGTTACTTTTGCCACCTTGAATCTCTAAAATTGTATCATGTGCAAATGTGAATAAGGTGCCAGTCATGGTACATGTTTTGTTGATTTTGTAGGATTTTCTAATTAATAATTTCCCAAATAAGAAAAGTGCAGTAACTTTGCACCGTCCATGTTCTATCTATCTATCTATCTATCTATCTATCT
>JBBPDC010000007.1:15387286-15422452 GCA_037974485.1 Hemigrammopetersius urotaenia | reverse complement strand
TCTGTCTGTCTGTCTGTCTGTCTGTCTGTCTATCTATCTATCTATCTATCTATCTATCTATCTATCTATCTATCTGTGTGTGTGTGTGTGTGTGTGTGTATCATAGATTTCAGAATTGCTCAGTATTATAATATAATAATAAATAACCCTTTGCTTTGAGCATCTGATCTGTGCATTTTAACTAGAACAGAATAACCAGAACTCAGCTATGTAACTAAAACTTTAATCTATGCCCTTCTCTTAAGCCTCTGTGAGTCACCAAGTACATCTCTGTAATGATGAATTCTCCCTATCATATTTCCATCTGGAAATAATGACCGCATTAATCTGGCCTCTGTGCTATTCATCACCCATAAGTCCCTGCTTTGACCTATATGACCCTCACCTCCACTGGCGTGTCTCCCTTGTTCAGGTCGAGTCCCCCTTTCCTCCCCATCCTCCGGCCCTGCAGCTTTCACCTCTGAGTGACTCTAGCTTCTGGCAGGGTGACAGCCCCAGTCTGTCTCCACTGGACCAGCCTGAACCAACACGGGCCTAATCCCTGGGATCGCCTTCCCTCATGGGGATACAAGCATGGATCAATGGGACGGAGCACCAGGAATCTCCTCTTTTAATCTCAGCATAGAACAACACGACACCATGGATAGCTGCACTGTTATTAGCACAGCCTTTGCATTAGCAGGCCTGTTTATTAACAGCTTCAGCTGGTGTGATATGGTAGCACTCTGTGTTTGTTTATGTCATGCAGCCTAATTAGTGAATGTGTATGTATGCATATTTCTGTGTATTATATATGTCTTGTACAATTAAGACACCTTAGCAGAAGACCATAAGTAAAATAAAACACTGGCATTGTTTTTGCACATAAAAACTGGGCAACCATCCGTAATCAGCCTCAGCAAAGAAAATAGTGAGGCGACAGTCTGACATAACTGTAGCTTAAAGATGATGACTCTATATAAGACAACCGATGAATTCCCTCAACATTACTGGAATGGCTGCACTGTATTTAGACCATAATTTCCAGACAGTTATAACAGGTGTTGTCTATCAGACAAAAAGAGCAGCAATAACAGACCAAGACCACAACAAGGTGTTGTAGGTGCTTCACAATCAGCAGTGCCTTCCTCAGTAGCACATTGACCATGATAAACTGTTCACATCTGCTTAATTTCACCACCCAGGCGCAGGTCAGAGAATGAATTACAGATAGGGAGGATTTAGTAGCCACGTTAAACACATCGGTGACGGCTCTGCTTTCTCTCCTCTGGAGTTGGGTTGGATCTTCTGAACCAGTGTGAGACTTTCAGAGAAAGACCTACGTTGCCAAGAGCCACTGACTTTTTTGGGGCTGGAGGTCTAGATAAGATCAGGTTTGATGGTAACATTACTAAGGAAAGACCTCAAAAATGAGTGTACCAGCAAATGGAGACTCTTGGCATGAGAGGCATCTCAGTCTTGTAGTCTCATATGTTCACAGGCTTAGGTCAGTGAACCTGAGCACGTAAAACAAACCGTTAAGCTAACACAGGGCACCATGCTTCACTGCACACGCATTCTTCTCAGGAGGAGCTCCCATGGCTCTCCCAGCCAGAATGCTGGATCAAGTTTATTAAAAACTCTGAAGAAAATTTTGACCATGGTCTCCGACCTAAAAACAGATGCCGTGCCTCGGATTTTGCGATGGAAGACAGTGGAATTTGAAAGAACGTCTGTGCGTGTGTTCCCCTTCTCACCCTGGTGCCCTGTGGTTAATTGGATTGAGGCAGGAATTGCTGATGGGAGGGAAGAGTCATGCTCCTTTGTTATCAGAAGGCCTCAGAGCAGCATTGGACTGATAACACAAGCTCTTCACTCCCCCGACTCTAACCCCTCAGCATGGAGATGAGCTCGCTAGCTTCATACACCAAAGCACGCACACAAACATAACTTTCGATAGAACAAATCACTGCTGTCATAAGAAAAACTTGCTGAAACGCTAACTATGGGGGCAATGCATATTCATATTATATCATACAGTAACAAGCAATATAACTCATTTTATTCAATGGATATGAATAAAGCAATACCTTTTGGTGTAGGCAAACAAAAAAGCAATAGTTTACATCAGTTTAAAGTTCAAATGCATTTCAAACCAACTTCTGTCCTGTTTCCACAGAGCAGGAAATAATGTTCTAACTGGATACTTTCCAAAACAATACAAATACAAATTTGGATTTCTACTGCTGATAATCAATAGTATCCTTTGAACAAAAGACTAAATGTATTATAATAAATTAAGTAACAAAACTTTTCAGCCATGTGGTTTGGTTCAGATTTGTGCTGAGACAAGCTCAGAGAACACTATAAACAGCTTGAGAAGTAATACTGAACCTAAATCATGCTAACAAAGCACTACTAGCACTATTAACACTAGTACGCCTACAAGAGGGCTCCATACTGTGCATGCTATTCTAAGATAAAGAAAGAAAAAAATATGACAAAAAAAATAAGTTTGTTTTTTTTGGATTTTGCTGGGGTGCCCATTCATGTTTGCAAATGTATTTCAGTACAGAGTTCATTAACAAATACTCTTTTCACCCACTGCTATCAGCACAAGCTCAATTCCAAAATGTACCTTCAATATTAACACCCTATGAATTGTGAACACACCCTACAGAGTAAAATTCCCTGTCTGTGTTTAACCCATTTACCTAAGCAAACAGTGAGTGTCTGGTGACACACAGCGAGCAGTGTGTGGGGACAGTACCTGGCTCAAGGGTGCCTCAGACGTGCCACTAGCAGTCCTGGGATTCGAACCCACAACCTTTTGGTCCCAGGGCAAACTAAACCACCAGCTTCCCCAGCTGTATATACAGCTCTGTAAAAACCAAGAGACCACTGCAGTTTCTCAGGTTTTGTTTTTATAGGTGTGAGTATTGAACTGAACAGCTTTGTATTCATTTTTAAGAACTGCTGGCAATATTTCTCCTAATTTTCATGTTTACTGAACTTGAATAATTCAAAGAAAACATATCTCTTGTTCTCTCTTTAATAAAATGTCAATAATTATCTTAGACGAACTTCTAGTAGTGTTTTGCCATCCAAATGGTCACAGTGCAAGAGGAGAGTGGTGATTACAGCAGTGTTTTTTTCCTCATTAAATGAGATTTGATTCATGTTAAGCAGAATGAGGTGTTTAACAGAGACAGGCATGGAATGGTTGTCATAGTCATAGAGAGGCTGATTTAAAAGTGCATTGGTCTCTTTTTTCTGAAGCTGTATATTTACTTATATGTATAGACTTGCTATATACAATTTAATAAATACAATAACTACTAATGGTTGTATAACCCTGAACATGAAAAAGGGGAAAGAAAAAGGGGGAAAAATATCATATTTATCATTGTGTTCATTTTATGTCTGTTTTTGTCATCTTGCTCTGCATTCAACACAGAGCGCACAACTCATAGTTAAGACTAAGTTGTTGCTTTGTTCTAGCCACCAGCCATGGGAGTGAAAGGTTTGACTCACTCGCAAATTTGTCATGCCAACTTCAACAAGGCAGTCAGTGGTGCCACTACTGGTTCTTCCATGATGTGGAGGTTCTTTAACTTTAAAAAGATTCTTTGTGCTCACATATCTCTTTTACAGAAATGACTCTTTACAGAACCTTCATTTGAATGCTTCTTTATGGAACCAAAAGGGTTTTTTTTACTTTGTGGCATTGCACAAAGAACCCTTTTTGCTATCTTTATTTGTGTAAGGCTAAAAACTCTGTGTTCGTCTTTTTCTGCCTATACTGGTTACTGAGGCATTTCACATGTTTGGTGGGTTTTAAAAATAGCTGGAACAGCCTGTGCCCTGTACCCAAAATGCAGTCTAGTGTTAAGATCAGTTAACTGATAGAGTCTTTTTGCTTTGCCATCTTTTGATGATCATTGAGCAACAGTGCTTTTAGGGAAGCAGGCTCTGCTGCTAATGAGGAAACGCTGGAGAGGGGATGCAGTCAGAAACTGTGGTGGGAGCGCATGATGTTCTGATAAGACAGTAAGCTATTGGAGTCTCCACTGTGTCTCTGACACCCAGGAATGTCATCAGATAACAAGCTGCATGAAGTGAGACAGGAGCGTTATTCTCTCCATGGGGTGGGGGGTTAGAAAGAGAGAGAGAGAGAGAGAGAGAGAGAGAAAGAGGGAAAACTAAATAGATGTTCAGCAAGAGTATAAATGTTAAAACTCTGAGAGCACTGATCTCAGTGCTGTCTCTCTACAGGGCATCTACCCAAGATAATGTGCAGATATTAGAAGATTGATGGAATAAGACTGAACTGAGTAAAAAGAAAGCTTACGTTCTCCAGCTTAACAGCTACTTCATTACTATAACAAATGGTCGACGCTTTGACAGCTGCTTATTATTCTTAAATCAGAAACCCTTTGTCACAAGTAGCGGCTACTCCCCCTTACCCCTTTAATCCATAACCTTGTCAATATTTATCATTCTTAATAAGGGGAGCTCCGGAGTGTCTCGCTCGCACAGCCACAGTTGGGCCCATGGTCAGGCGTTGTACCACAGTGAACATAAACACAATGGGGGAATGCTAACAAATGCTCCGTCTTTCTTCACTGTTTCCACTTTCGCTCAGAGCCACGCTCCACAGCTCGCTTCCGCAAGAGATTGTATTACAAAGGCCACTCGGACAAAGCTCTCAATGAACTCCTTGGCTCTGGGGTTGAGACTTTTGGTTAAATAAGCACAGGGCAGATGGATTGAGTTTGCAATTAGGCAAAGTAATTATTCTAGTAGCATAAAGAGAAATGCTGAAGACAGATGTACATTAGGATGTTCACCAGACCCCTCCACTGGCTGGATGTTTGAAATTCTTGGTCAGGACAGGTGATTCTGCTGATCAGCAAATGTCAGCCTCATTCATGAACCGTTGTCAAGAAGTTTATATTTTCAGTAGAGGGTTTAATTGAAAAAAGTTGAATAATGATGACAAAAAAGGTTATTGTAACTTTTTAAATTGCCAGGACCTACCCGAAGGTCCAGGCTTCCATCCTTCACTCCTAACTCTAGAATTACTCAACCAGTTTGCACTGATTTCCATGTATTTTTTCCATGTTCAGTGTAGACACAGGTATTTCTGTTTGATAAAAAAGGAAGACAAAACTACTTAAATAAAACCATTCTTGTCTGTACAGTACATTTGAGTACATGTGTAGTTTGTGAGATGTTTATAAATACTTTGCCTTTCTCTAAATCAAGCAAAAACAGACAGAGAAAGAATGCTCCTGTTGGAGTCACGTAACTCCCACTGTTCCTGCTCGTCTCTTGCCCTGATGAAACTCTCTGATTTGATAAGAGCTCAGCCTCAAACGAAGGGAGAAATAACTCCATGTGGTTGACATGGTACCAGTAGAGGCATCCTCCCACAATAGGGCATAATTCCTTGCTATCACCACAGAGCTCTACGTTCATTTCTTTTCCAGATATAATTTCTTGTCTTGTGAACAGAATATAAATTGGAACCATGGGGCATTGGATAAAACAGAACACTTTCAACAATAAAGTTTGTGAAAAGGTCTTTTTAGATTAATGCCACTAAAGAACCACACTGGTTCTTTAAAAATCACTATTTAAATTAGGTTTAAAGGAACTCCACATTAGGTAAATATACAAATCAATTGATTTTCCCAGAACTTTGCATCCTTAATTTGTAAGAGGATGGTACTGAAAATGATAATCATAAAGATGATCTCACCTACTAACTGACCTACACTTGTCACGGACGATGGGAGAAGCCACCCTCTCTGGCGACTCGGGAGAAGCCACCCTCTCTGGCGGCTCGGGAGAAGCCACCCTCTCTGGTGGCTTGATGGCAGTCGCCCTCTCTGGTGGCTTGATGGCAGTCGCCCTCGCTGGCGACTCGGTGGTCCGAGATCTCTCTCGTGCCGCTGTGTTGTTGTTGGGTGGATCTGTCCATCTGTCACGGATGACGGGGGGACCCTGCGTCCGTGATTTACCTCGGGGGAACCAGGGACCAGACAGGCAGGGATCCATGGCAATCAGATTCTTTTATTAAACGTGAACGTGAAAAACAAGAAATAAAAGAAACCTGGCTCTGTGGCCGCTACCTAACAGGAACATGAAAACAGGGAACAGACAGGGAAAATGAGGCGAAATGAGGCGATGGGCAGATAACTGTGGGCTACACAAACAGAACTTAAATACAGACAGAAATCAAAGAACAAACGCAAAACAGGTGAAAACCAGAAACAAGGAGGAAAACAGAACAGAACATCAAAATAAAAGACCCAAAAACAACAGAAAAGCAGTGGCCCCTAACGGCCACTGGCCGAGCCGTGACAACACTGTTTTCTTGTTAGTCTTCTGTCATGTTTCATGCATATATCAAAAGGCAAAGAAAAATTTTTTATATTGTACCTTGTACACATTAAAAACTTGAACACATGCTGCTGCTACAGTGGATGTGAAGAATGCCCTACCAACCCCCTCCTCAACTGTAAAAGTGGTTTAGATCCAAGCAGTCATGCCTTTGATGTCTGGCACTCATCAGAATTCCAGGGATCCGTGACTGATTAATCATATTTGCAGTGACAGATTCTGGGAAAACCTTCTGGACTTGCTATGGAGAAATGATCTTTTCAATACATATAAACACAAAGCCATATCTGCCGCTACATACAGTATGCCATTTTATGTCACAAGGCTTATTGGTCCTCAGGCAGTAAGACACTTCATATTAAAATTTTCCATGGTGGCATCTTCAGAGTGCTGGTAATAGTATCAGTTAATTCATCCAAGGCATATACTGACATGCCAACTTCATGGCCTTTTTATCATATGGAATTCATTCAATCTTACAGCCCACATCCACGATTCCCGAGCTATTAATCACAGCATCATTCCTAAGGAGAGTCGAGGATAATGTTCCTTTCATCTTGTATGAGCGGACTATTTGTTTAGATCTGATTCAAGGGTCATTCGGTGGGTTTCTCATGTAGGCCATCTGTGTATATAGAGTTCATCCATCAAACAGAATCAATAAAGTGGGAAGATATGTTCCTTGCTTTCTTTTCTGGGATTTTTTTTCTTACTATTTCAGTCTTTTCCCCAAAAAATATAAGAAACATTCACATAGTTACAAACCAATGGAAAGAAACGCTGGTCTCCATATTTAGCTAATCAGCACCCATGTGTGGAACATATTACCCAAGGTGTTAAGATATTCAGCAGGAACAGGAAAATCCTTTACACATATTTCTTTGTGCACCTGCTTCAGTGTGAAAGTCTGGGCTCAACCACTGCCTTAGGAAACGACAGAGGTCTTTTGTGGGGTCATTGCAGGTGGTAGTTATTTCAACCAACCGGATTTGACAAAACACCTACTGTATCACATATTTAACCAATCACTTCGTTTAAATATTTTTACATCCTGTCCAGTGAAAAGCCAAGTGTGAGCGGCCATTGTGTCTGCATGTAGTGGGTGAAAGTACATCGAAATGGCATATTTTAATGATCAAGCAATCTTGATATTCAGTGTCACCTAAAGATGAACTAAAGATATTTTGTGTTTATCTGCCTCATTGCCTGAAGTGACCCTTAGAGAATGCTCTGGTTAACCTTACATGAAAGTTCCAGGGGTTGTTTTGTCTGTTCGCTTGTTAATAGTTCTGTCATTGTCTAAACCTGGGTCAAGCACATGACATAGGTACTCAAACATACCCAATGATTGTAAAAATAGGACGGGACAGACCAGAAGCCTGGGTAGCAGATGCTTGGGTCGAGTCCCTCCTCCTTCACTATGGGTCTGATAAATTAGATGCACATTGGGACAGTGTTTGGACAAGGTAATTCACCAGGCCAAATATATGGTCCCTGCAGGGCTTTCTTGAGCCATCTGTCCTCATTACTTGATTTATCAAAATGGTCCTCTGGAATATTGTAAATCTGTGGCCCCTTAAGTGGTTGCGAGTGATTACAGCGCACATCTAAAACCGAAGTATTTCACTGATGACAGTGTGCATTTGTATAGTATTATGTCTGTCACTCCTGAGAAATTTGTCTGGTTCATAAGTTTGCCTAACAAAGACTGAGGTCTGTAGATGGTAACCAGGAGCTTATGGCAGCCTAAGTGGAGCGCTCATCACTTCCATTACCCTGAAACTTCATAGGGGGAGAGAAAAAAAAATAAAGGAAAAATTAATGCAGGCAGTTTGAGAATCTCAATTATGAATTAGATCTTGAGGATCTAGGAGAAGTGTTGGAATTAAAGACAGAGTGTGAAGATGAGGGCAGTAAAGCTTTATTGCCGGAGTCATTGTAGCAGTTCCCTCCAGTTAATGATGTATGAAAGAGCTTTGATCATGCAAGCCAGCAGAAAACGAGAACTGTGCCAAAAACAGTGGAAAAATATGCTGCTTTCTGCCAACAGCTTACTGACTACGAGCAAGAAATTGACTTCATACACAAAGTCTTATTCATAAATTCTCAACCAAAGTCAAACATATTTGTAAAGGTTCTAGATGATTAAGTGAGCAAATGTTTTGACCCACTTTTACCACTCTTTCCCATCTGTAATGAAACATCAGTATAGCTATAAATAGATCATGTTCACAAATGCTATATGAAGACATTTCAGTGATCATTAAATACAATTCAAAAATAAAGCCTGCATATTGGTCCTTTAAGTACCTCTACACCAATGAGCTAAAATGTTAGGTCCTGGTGCCTAATATGATGTTAGTTTTCTGGAAGCTGCCAAAACAGGTGTGATGCAGCAAGACATGGACTCTACAGAACCTTTACCAAAAGAGGGTGCTTTTTGAAAGTGAGATGTTTTTAGTCTTCTTTATCTCTTGCTCCAGAGTCTAGTTCCTCTGAATGGTCGAGGCCATAATAACTGAAGCATATGCGCCGGCTGCAATAATCGCCCTTTTCCTTCTTCTCTGCCTCAAAATCATGGTGTTATTTGGTGAATTTTGCATAAATCGCAGAGCTAGCATTAAGCATATTTCGCGTTTGTAAACAAGTGAATCGGAAATGGGCCACAATTAAAAAAACATGTAAACAGAAGGTAAAAAAAACGGATATAGGCAACAAATCAGAATTGAGCATCAAGACCTGCAGTGTAAACCAGGCCATAAAATGGAGCCTCATAGTAACATGTGAATCCACCACAGCACTGAATACACTGTGTGCAATGTGAAATTCTATCTCACCAAATGAAGTAGTGGGCTGTGCCCAGCGCGGCAACTGGGGAGCAGTGTGTGGGAACTTTACCTTGCTCAAGTGTGTCTCAGTGGTGCCACTGGCAGTCCCGGAAAACAAGCTGGAAAACAAGCTCATGAGCTTATTGGAACCACCAGACCACCAGCCCCAATTTTACTCCCATAACTAGCATTAAAACTCTTGTTGACTTCTGCCACAGTAGTCATTCTGTCAGTTTGGATCAGATAATACACTTTTGAGAAACAATGAACCTTGGGTGTCCAGCCCCCTGTTGCCTATTTGTGGTTTGTTTCTTGCAACTCTTTTGGTTGGTATTCACCACTTCTGAACGAGAGTACCCAACAAGCCATGTTATTTCAAAGGGGTTTTGACAAAGTCTTGCCATAACGATTTGACACTTGTCAAAGTTGCCCAGGTCTTTACTGCCCATTAGTTCTGCATCCAATATGCTGATTATGATAACTAATATTATTTTCTATTTCAACCTTGACATGCACTGTAACAAGGTAATTAATGGTAGGCATCTGTGGGTAGCCATAATACATCTCATCAGCGTATATTTCTAATACACCACATTTTTTTCAAAAGCTTTTTAACACCCCCGCATACAAAGAAAACAAAAAGTACACTGCTGTGTATCCTTATACTGTTCTGAACCCAACACAGAATGCTTTGCAAGTAATTTTTTAACTTTAGCCATTACATTCCATAAGTGATGTTGGTTGATAACACAATTGATCAGGCCAAATATCTTAAAGCTGGGAAAAGATCATCTATTACAGTGACATATTTGTGAAAGATTTTTAATGCTCCAGAACTTTCATGTTTGTATTTAAAGCCCTAACTGATGAAGGGGGAAAATGTGAGAAGGTTGAGCTGAGTCTTTTTTTAAGTGAGTATGATGCATAAAGCCTGGAGCTACTCTTTCATTCGAGAACTCAGCCAAATGTCAGAGCCCAAAGAAATTAATAGAAACCATTAAACATGTGCCATTAAAATGGACTCAAAGTTCTGGCAAAGCTCCAGATACATATTATATTAATTTATTTTTTAATTCACCAAATGCTTTGCAGATGTCTTCAATGCTTTGTACTTAAGGAGCAATACCTAATGCATCACTATGGTACAGGGAACTTTAAGGCTATAATATAGCTGCCAGAGTCTGGATTCTTATACAACATACAAACAGTTTTGAACAGAAATTGATCCTGGTTGTACACTGACCACAGCCAACCAATCAACATGAATAAAAATCTGTGTCTCAATGCTACATCGAAATATACTGAAAGTGGTATTTTTCTTTTCTTCATCAAATAATAGTTTAGCTGAAAAGAAAGACTGAAAGAAAATAAGAAAAAGAAAGAAAGAGCGAAAGAAGGGGGACACAAACCCCTTCCGTGCATGTCTGTCATGAACACTGGGGAAAATATCCGTATGAAATATTTTTTATTGTCAATGGAGTTGACTTTCTGATAATGTTCCGTCTCTTTTTGAAAAAAAAAAGCCTTTTGTTTGAAAGATTTATCATGTTATGTTTAAATAAAAGGCATAGGTATATGAAACTATACTCTTGTAACTCATCCTCTTTATTTTATTTTTATTGCTAATGTACTGTAGAAACAGATACACATGTAGCCATGGGACTTTCATGTCACACTACACTTATAGAGAATTTAACAAAAGTAGTAGTATAATGTTTATCTGCTTGGTCAGAGCTATGTTTTAAAGCTTTATATTGTACATGTACAAAGAAAGATTATTATAGCCTTATAGCTATAATATTATAGCAAGATTATTTCTGTACATATAACATATACTTCATATGTAGCAGTTATAAAGTACACTATTTTACAAACAGAGCTATTAATATGTGTGTCCTTTAAGGCTAGCATATTTTTCACCTTGTTGACCAGTAAGTGTTTTGAGGGTGGTTAGTGTTATTTCAGGTTGCTATTACAAATGGAATTCCTTCTGGGATAAAGCCTGTTTTCTGAGGCAGAACCTGGGCCTGAGGGAGAACATTTGTTCTAGTGACAGGACTTCCGTCTGTGTGTTTTTGAAAAGCATGGTTAACACCCGTTGGGACTGCATTAATAGCACAGCAAAACAGCAAATTCTAGTGTGGGGATTTCTCTAAAAGCATTGTAAGTATGTGTCTGAAAAACATAAAAACAAATGACTAACTAAAACAACAAGCAAACAAATTTGCAAAATATAAATGTCCCATGTATCAGAATCAGGGGGAGTTGTGTTTCAATTGCACAGACACACAAATACAAAGAGGCAAGAATGATAGAAAATATAAGAAAATATAGAAAAAAATAAGTTTAAATAAATCCCATTAAAAATCTGAAGGTCGACATACGTAGTGTTATTGTACATGGTAAGACTAGTGCACATAATAAGATATTGGACATGATCAAAAATTTTAGCTCCCATTTAAATACTTCACATAAAACACACACGTTAAGACTATTGCACACAAGACATCACACATAGTGAAATAATTCAGCACCCGTTTAGAAAACTTCACAATATTGTACATGGTAAGACTCCTGCACATCATAACTAGAAAATAATGGAGATAGTAATGATAGTGATTTAAATTGCACAACCATAGCGCACGTAGTGATATACATTATGATAGTGATTTGTAGCATAGTATAGTGCGTATAGTTTATTTATAAATCAAAGACCATCATTTTCTTATGAAAGTTCGATCACTGGATAGAGATTATGTGAGTAGTTTTGTGGTTCACGCTCTTCAGCACTCAAGACTTGGCTGAGTGACATCAACACGCGCCGTGATGACGACATTACCATGCGCGCGCGGTAGTTTTGAAAATGTCCACAGACTGATCAGCTGCTCCTAAAACGGTTTATTCCAGTGAAAGACCGAGTTCAGAGAGACAACCATGTCGAACAAAGCGCCGAGGGCAGTGCTGCAATCACGTATGAGGAAGAAAACGGACATCCGAGTGGGGAAGAACGCCGATTTGATGGTAAGTTTTACAGAAACGGGAAAAAACAGGAGCTCAAACAGACAGACAGTCTCAGTCTGCAGCAGAACCAGTCACTCATTGATTACATCTCACTAAACCACCCTAATCTAGTGAACACTGACTCTAATTTATCCGTATTTATACCATTATCTGCTTATTATTTTAGCGTGTTACTAAATTGACACGCTAAAATAATAACGAACTAGTAACGGGGCAGCTGGTGGTCAGGCAGTTGCCCCTGCGATCAGACGGTTGTGGTTTCGAATCCCAGGACTTCCGGTGACACACTGAGGTACCACTGAGCAAGATGGCATATACACACTGCATCCCGGGCACTTTGTTCCTTGGTGCCCTCTGAAATAATTTCACAGAAGCTATCACATTTCTCTAAACTGTTTAACCTCCATAACACCCCCACATATAAATATAAAAAGGTAGAGGTAAAAACAAAAAGTACACTCTTGTGAACCCTACAAAGAATATTTGGTAAGTATTTTTCAACTATAGCCATTAAATCCAATAATTAATGTTGCATGATAGCAAAAATGTATTAAGCTAATTACATTAAAGGTTTTTAATGTAATTTATCTGTAATGTATTGTTGTATCTGCTTATTTAACTGTGTATGTTCATGTTTTACAAAGTAGTAATGAACTACCCTTGACCAAGGGTATTTCAGTGGTGCCACTGGCAGTCCTTGGATTCGAACCCACAGCCTTTTGACACCGGGGGCAACTCTCAAACCACCAGACCACTATTTGCCTCCCCAAAAATCAGCTCAGACTATTCACATCCTTTTACTGAAAAACTGTGCATTAAACATTTATATCACATTTTGTGGAAGAAATCTGTCAAAAGATGAGCGTAAAACCGGATAATCCAGCTTGGAAAACAATATGGAGTTTTGCTGTAACACCTTTGCACTTTATTGTCTAAAAATATTCAAAGTTCCTGCAGCTGCTTTGCTTCTTTTACATTTACATTTTTAAAGTGAATGTGACCATTCTGTCATATTCTGTCATATATTTACAAATATAAATCCATATTACGTATTCATACTGTAGATTGTATATTATTGTTTATTATATTGCTCAGTATATTCATTGTGTCATTTATATATTGTTGTATTTTATACTGTTGTGCTTGAGAGACATCATCGACCGGAACCAAATTCCCTGTATGTGTTCGCTCACATGTTTGGCCAATAAACACGATTCTGATATGTGTGAACAACACAAAATTCTATCCCAGCTTTAAGCCCATTCACCAACTGAAGCAGCGCGCAGCCAGGAACACAGCACCTGGGGAGCAGTGTATGGGGACAGTACCTTACTCAAGGGTTCCTCAGAGGTGCTTAGCAGCCTTGGGAATCGAACCCATGACTTCCTGATCACAGGGTGAACATCCTAACTGCTAGGCTTCCAGCTGGGCCAGTTTTCTTAGTAAATCGGTGAAGCTTGAGTTGTCTAGCAGATTAAGATCAATTAGTACAAACATCTTTTTAGAAACTGTACCTCTGAAACCTGTTGGATGGGGTTGAGGTAGGGGCTCTGTGCTGGCCAGTCTTCCATGCCAAACTCATCCAGTCATGTGTTTATGGAGGTCGCTTTGTGCACTGGGGCACAGTCATGCTGGAATAGAAAAGGTTCTTCCCCAAATTGTGTCCACAAAGCTGCTAGCATGGCGTTATCCAAAATGTCTTTGTATGCTGAAGTATTAAAATTGCTCTTCACTGGAAGTAAAGGGCCTAGTTCAAACCCTGAAAAACAGGTATGTCCTGACATATGTGTCCATATAGTTTACAAAGGATGCAAAGACATCACATATAACAGTAAATAAGTAAGTACTAATATAGTGTTTGTAATTTTACTTTCTTATAGTCATGGTGGAGGACGGCATGATTGTAGTTGCAATTTAGATTTCAAATCGGGCCGCTGGAAAAATCCGACCTGACCACACGCTCAGATAATTTCCCAGTGTCCTGCCCACAGCATAACCAATGTCACTGAGAAATGTAAACCATAGACCATAATACATGGGTTGTTCTATATGCATACATTCGCTACATTACAAACATGTAATGTTTATACTGGATGTTATAAACCCACAACACAATATAAAGCTTAAATGATGAGCGGCTTAAGCTCCATGATGTAAGTCTGTTCTCTTCTCACTGCTGTCTGAAGTGGTTTTTAGTGTCAGACGGATACACTGTGTACTACAGGTAACCTTCTGACATCCAGAATGACCTTTGACTTTGTCATTTTTCTCATCAATGTTGCTTCTGCTTTGCTTAAAAGACATGGCCTCTTACAGGAACAATTTACAAATAGTGGAGAGAGAAAAAAAAAAGAAACTGGACGAATGCATCAGAAATGTGATCTATTATGATCTATCTTTTTTCATCTTACCAATTGCAGTATTTTAGTAGATTCGTAGCCACATTTAGTTTTACTATGTACTTGTTCTGGAAATTTTGCTGCAGATACCTGCTGAGCTTAGAAGCATCCATTTCTGGAGCAACAGAGCAAGCATGCAGTTGTTGTATAATTAAAACAAAATTTTTAAAAATGTGATTATTTTGTGTACAATAACGGGGATTACAATACTCAGTTAACACTGTTCCAGGACAGCATTTTACATATTTATCTTGGCATTCATTTATATCTTTTTTTTTTTTTTTACATTGATTACATCATCATATTTATCAATATCACGAAAATATTGATTTTAACTATGTTCTGAATGATATTTTTTTTCAATAGCAGGACTGTAGTTATTCATTAGGCTCTAAATCTGTAGTCCATGACCCGAAACAGCCCTGAAATGCTTTCTAGCTTCAGAACACTGGCAGCTGCTTTGATTGTATATCTTGGTTGTTCTTGCTAAACCTTAAAAGTCGTGCTGCAACCTTCCACACATGGATTGCCTTTCCTTGCGAAAGGCAAAAATATGTTGATGTTTTGATTGCATCAAGTTATTAACAAAAAGTCAAAGCTTACTGTTTCACATGGTAAGCTTGAGCCATTTTATTACTTTAACATTAATATTGAATGGACTGTAAGCATGCAGTTTATTAAAGATTACTATCAAACCATGCAAATAACAAATTTGGCTTACCACCAGAAACACAAACCTGTTTTTAGCCTGATACACAATATTAATATTGTATAAAATGATCTGGGTTATTTGCTGTTAGAGCTGGTGTTAAGAAGCCCTGCCATAGAGCTTTGAAACGTGTTCAACATAAAATGAGGCTACATTTTTTGATAATTGTGGAATCCTGAATTTTGTAAGTAGTGTTTCTTTACCCTCTGCAGTCCTCATTTCTGCTAGCACTTCCTATGTAAAATAGCATCTTAAGTGTAGCAGCATCAAACTAATGTGATGAATGTTTCGTAGCTCTATCTTAAATAGGATTTTGAAGCATGTCACAATTTTAATAAATGTTTCACTAAAAGCGTAACTCTAAATAGGGCAGCTGGTGGTCTGGGAGTTGCCCCTGCAATCAGAAGGACTGCTAGTGGCACCACTGAGGTACCCTTGTGCAAGATACCGTCCTCACACACTGTCCCTGAGTGTCCCACTACTTCACTCGGGTGAGAGGGGTAATTGCAGAGAAAAAAAATCACAAGATGTGATGTGGATGTGTTCACATGTGACTATAAGGAAACACTTTACTGGATAAACTTGTTAACCTGTCAGTCTGCCAGTGTGATATTTATGTGGAGTATGTGTACTATGGTTTTGGGCCTTTTACTTCAAATTCATGCAAAATACATGCATTTGTGAGATCCTGCATTTATTTAAGCCTGGTGGGATGAACCTTTTTAGACATAGAAGAAAGCCCTGGGATCTTTCACCCTTTTGCTATTCTGTTGTTGTCTCCATGTGCTTAGAAGAGGAAATGTTAAAGCCTGCTCTGCAACGTTGACTTATGTACAGTGAAGATATTTTTTTATGTGTCCACATCAACATTTGTGTGCATGTATTACAGCATGTTGAAATGGTCATTGTCATGATATACTGTTGTTTTTTTTTACTTGTTTCCTTATGCACATTATGCTTGATTCATGCCAGTGTATAACATATGTAGTGGTCAAATTTTTTTCCGAGTGAAAACAAACTGACAATGATTAAAGGAACTCAGGTGAGTCAGGTGGTTTATCGAGTTTGTTGACTAGTGTTTACTTCTGGATTGTTCCATGTTTAGAACATTGTCGCCATTCTCTTAAAAGAACAAATCAAGTCTGAGTATTGGGGAAGGAAAACTGTACCTGGAGTAATAGGTCCTAATTAAAAGGCTATTGCAGCTGGTCCTTCTTTATTGAGACTGGAGGTGGAGACCCTCCTGAGATGTAAAAACCCGCCTGAAAGGTACACTGCTTTACAGGGGTCTAATCCAGCCATTAAACTTAAAGAAAGGCGGAAAATGAATAAAAGCCTTTTTTTTTCATCATCCTATGAATATATATTGGTTTGATCTGGTTTCCTGCTTTTAATGGCAAATTCCTAATAAGACCCTTTACACATTGCCTTACACACTGTTATGACTGGCAGTGGCCTTCTAAGTCCTACTTGGAATTTTTGGTCTTGGACCTGCTGAAATAGTATGAAGATATTCGGTGACAGATACAGTGTAAAGTGAGCCTACATGAAGTTCATGCAATAAGTCATTGTTTTAATACTTGACATACTTGATTTCATCCTTAGTTGCCAAGTGCATCAGTATTTGCTGGTCAGGACCCAATCCCACTCCCCATACCCCCCAATCCCCTTACACCCCCACCCACCCAAACCCAGTACAGTTTTGTCCTTTAAGTGCCATTTTCACTGCTCAAGTTTAAAAATGCTGCCTTTAGGGTGGAGTAGTGACTTAAGTCTTTGATCTGTGTTCCCTTGGCGAAATAAGATCTGTAGCATTTGATGGTTGATTGAACTTGAAAATAATCAGCTTCATCCTGCAAGGAAGCTGTGAAAGTGTCTGCTTTCCTTTTTCCTGATTTCTCTCCAATCTGTGCCCCCCTTTTTCCCCTAACCACAACTTTCCCCCCAGTGTTAGAATCGGAGAGGGAGCACAAATCAAGTCTGTGTTTACTGCTGTGTTTGGAAAGCATGGGCCAAGTGCTCTTGGCATTTCTCACACCAGGTTAATGGAAGTTTTCTCAAGTTGCTTGACGTGTTTACCTTAATTGTGCAACGGCTTGCAGAAAACCATTCGGGCAGAAACCAGTGGCTGCTTCTGAACCTGTTGTATTGAGAAATTAAACAGCAGATGTCAGAATGTCTTGGAAACCTAAAGTCATTTGCTGCTTCCGTTTAGGGTTTTTTCACTCATTTCAGCTTCTAGTTGCTCCATGAAAACATCTAAAATGAAAGGTACAACAGAGTGATTCACAGGGTTTCTTTCCCTTTCTGTTTTAAACACAAATTTTCAAGGTGACTTTTTTGGGGTAGTTTAGAAGGACTAGTCTGAGACAGTGACAATCTCTCAGAAGGCATCCACTCTAGGCTGCGACTGTAATAAAAGAATTTAGTGAAAAATGAAAGTTCGGTCATACGTGAACACACAACAGCACTCAGTGTGAACAGCACGGAATTCTTCCTCTGTATTTAACCCATTCACCAAGTGAAGCACCCGGGGAGCTGTGTGTGGGTAAGGTACCTGATGTACGTCGCTCTGGATTAGAGCATCTGCTAAATGCCGTGAGCGTAAACGTACGGTGCTCAGGGTACCTCAGTGGTGCTTAGCAGTCTTGGGAATCGAACCCACAACTTCCTGATTGCTGGGTGAACGCCCTAACCATTAGGCTGCCAGCTGCGGCAGCTGCTGTCACTGCCCAATTTTTTTTTTAAAAAGTCACCTTAAAAATGTTCAATTCCTGATTTGTTCTCTATCTGAAGTTTTCATGTGTTGAGTGTGTATGTGTGAGGTACAGCTGTGATCCCCGGCTTTAATCAGTTCAGTTGGGTCGTTATGTTTTGGCAAAGTCTTTGGCACATTGCAAGTTTATGCTGCTCAACTTTCATTCTCCTAAAGATACTCTCAAGACCAGCTGCTGCAGATATGTTCAGACGCCCCAGAGATGACCTGCAATTATGAAAATGAGGTATTAATAGATTTAAATTACATCCAAATGGTCATGTAGGTGCACGCTGAAATCATTAGCTGTGTTTAGAAAACCTGCTGGATGTGGTTCAGACACTCGACACCTATTTCATATATTTATATGGTTATGTGTTTGCATTTAAGACAGTGAGACAGAACAGATGATGGCCTATAAAACCTTTATTGTTGCATTGGCTTGTGGCAGAAATTGCATGTGTGGGTGAGGGTGCGTGCATGAGTTGCTTGATTTACTGGAAGCTACTTGTGACAATATAAGTGAGCTCATGCTTGCAGTGTGGCAAACCGGCACCCATCCACATGAATTCTAACTGAAGTGTTTCCGCTATAATAGACTGGGGGTAACAGTGAATTATTTTTGAGCACTGAAAGCTGTGCCTTGAATTTCATTGCGGTCATAAGATGCATTTATGCACACGTGTTCTCCGTGCCTCTGCATCATTCAAACCATTTAGCAAAGCCTAAAGAACTTGATGTGCTTCTTATCTATGTTAAAAGCTGAAAAGAAAAGTCTTCCACGTGCTGAGAGATGCTCTGCTCTAAAAGATGAGGTACAAAAGTCTGACGTCTTCCTTCTACTTGAATGTGTTATAGAATCCGTTGAACGGCTTTATTTATTTTTTTGGGTAGATGCTGAGGAGTGCACAAAAAATTCAGGTTGTGTTATAGTGGCTTCACACAGCCCAAACCGAGCCATGGCAGGACTTTTGAGACCTCCAGTGTAGACCTTTCTTGTGACAGAATAAAGCACTGAGGATGAAGAGCTGAAAACGAAACAATTTCTTGGTGTAACTTTTCATGGATACCGTGAAGTGGAGGGGTTCTTGACTGAAGTTTCATCCTACTCTACAGACCTCCTATTCTTGCTAAATATGCCACACCGTTCCTACAGACGAATCTGGTTTCACTCTGGATACATATATGCAAGATAATTGCTGAATCACATTGGTATTGGCTGATTATTGCCTAAGACATCATCAGCAACTGACTGTTCCGATAGATGTCTGATCTTCAACTCAATATTTGATAAACAGCAGAATGTTTAGGCTACACTGGGTTTCTGTGCTAAAATGTCTACATTTTGTTTTCTTTATTTGTTGAGCTATGAAAATAAATATGGTTCTCTGTAATGCTAGTTCGAGTAGATGTAGTCCCAGTTTTGACATGTTGTTAATGTATTACTATTGTCAGATATGAACATCACAAACTATTAAATATTGGCATCAGCCCACAATTCCCATCTTGATACACCACAAGATGTGATGGTTAAGGTTTTTGAATGCTGGTTTAACCTTTGTCTTCATTCTAAAACCTTGTATATTTAAGGTTTTGTCAAGACCGCACAGAAGTCCTCCAATTGTGTATGTGATTTTTGCAGAACATTGAAAATGAAATGATAATGTTCTGAGGAAGTGTTTGTCTGCATTATATATTCAACTCATTGTCAGTGTTTTATTTGTCATGTGTATTCAGGTCCAGCTGAATCTGCTGCTTTTCTTACACCAACTGGCAGAAGAATCTAGAGTGAAGGCCTTTGAGGAGAAATCAGCCACTATCAAAGTCCGACATGTAAAAGCTGTTGCAAAGGTATTCAGTCTACACATAGTCTACACAAAAGTGTCAGTTCACCTAGAGAAGAGACAAACTAGTGGCCAAAAGACGTGCTTATGGATAATTGTTGGACATGCTTCATGTTTCCTAATCAGAAAGCAGTGCATTGTAAATGTACCATTCATTCTCTGTTTCTGATGTTTGTCTGTTCATTTCCTAGCAGATGAGAAGTCACTGGTTGCCTAGTTTCCTTTTTTTGTACCTAACACTGTGCTCTAACAAAAACATTCTTTCAGCACTCCTCCTTTAGTATAATGTTTACTTAAGCCTACGATCCACACTTTTGTTAGGATGAGTCCATTTTAGCCTTCTGTTATGCTGGGTTGAGTTTCAAGTGCAAAATTATTTAGTCAAGCTGATTTGCTAGCAAATGTCACCTGGGCTGCTCCAGTGTTTCCTATAGCAATGCGAGGTTAATAATTCATTGTTATTATTAATGCAGTAGTTGCTTGTGTTAGGTCTCTGTGCTTTGGAGGGACAGACTCGGGTTCTTTGTTCACATTCAGAAGCAATGCATGATAGAAGCATTTCCACACTGATGCCATTAACCATATGTACCATAGTTTGTGACTTTTTGTAGAATGTATACCTTTCCTTTAAGGATGTAACAACACGACATTTCACATTGTAACAAATTGTGAGTGTGAGATATATAGGATATTATACAGAAAATGTATCTTCTAACTGAACATGGAAACAAACACAATATGATGCAAATCTTCAGACATTTTGGATTTTTTTGAATAGAAAAATAAATTATGTGAAATGCTTGTGATATTCCAAGTATGTAGCCTGGGGTTGAAGCTTACTTTCTTGTTTTCACAAATGATGAGAGTTTAGAACATTCAGCATTTGGAAAATATAAAGAACAGGACGATCTTGAATAACCTTTCTGTTGGATGTGTTTCCTGAGAGCTGTGAATTCAAACAGAGCAGTGTGTTACACCAAAAGAGTTACAGTAATGCTAAGCAGAGATCCGGCCCGTCTTGAGTCAGCATGCTGCATTTATTTTTCTGACGTTAGAGAAGCTTATTTGATTTAGGTGTAATTCAGCACAATTCCAGTGCTATTCGTGGACATGCATTTGGGCTGGAGGGGTGTGAAAAAATACTCTGCTTGCCCTGCTGTAATGTAGGCTGGTCACAAGCAAGTATGTTAGAAATTACCTATGTGGTTCAGCCACAGGCAGTTTTAGCGTAGGCACCCGCAACAAGCAGATGTGTATGAATAGCAGTCAAATTGGAAATAATGATCTGAGCAAACAGTAAGGAAGAAAACAAGACTGGTGTGTGACTAAGTCAGGGAATGTTATGTTTGAACCTATTGACACTTCATACGTCTGTTCTTTGCATTTCAGAAACTGTTGAAGAGCACACGAGGATGAGGCGGAAGAAGTTTGCTCCACTTTAAGACCACTTTAAGACTGTACAGTTTGCAGGAACCAGTTACTCTGTGCAGGCTCTGTCCCTGCACCAAATGACTGCCACAAGTCGGTCATGCCTTTAAAATCATACATTTTGGACCATCTTCAGATTTATGAAATTGTTTATGTGCAGTCTCAACCTGTAAGTGGGCAAACCTCCTCCTGTTGAGATCCGTTCTATTCACTGTTCCTCTTCATTGCTGCTGAACTTTTGCTTTCAAATCGTGTTGGGAAACAGTTGTTTAAAGTTGGTCTATGACAAATGGTATCAGCCACAAATGCTTTCCTCCTGGATTTGGACTTTATTTTTTACTAAATGCTTGCTAATAAACAGTTTATGCTAGTCAGCTGGTGTAATATATCATACCCTGGCAACATTTCTTTCTCTCACACAAAATATTTGGCTGTTGACCACATAAAACAGGTTTTTGTAGCAGAAAAGCTGAACCAGATGATCATTTAAACTTTAAAACTTTGTAAAAACGCCTTTACATGATGCTGTCCTAAACATGCAAGAAAGTTCATGTTTAAGTTGTGAGAGAATGCCTGAATGTGCCTTAGTCAAATGATCTGAGAGGCACTCTCCTCTAATCACACTGTCAGAATTAATTGGATTCTCTCTGCCGCGATTATTTTAGTGCTTTGCTTACAACAAAGTCAGGGGTTGTTTCGCATATTCATGCAAGAGTTATGTTCACCTCTGACTCCTTTTTATTCTTAATTCAACACCTTTTTAATCTTAATCCAACAAGCATCTCTGTCATTTACTCACTGAAAGCTGCCCCTTCTTACCCTCAGCTTATTCATCATTTATGCCATCTGCTAGCAGAGTGAGGTCAGCTTGACAGAGCTGGGTTTATTGTTGTCATGACCTGTTCTTTCTATTGTCACCAGTAGAGGGCGACCATGCTGGAAACACCAAGACGACAATTAATTACTGTTAAGCTTAAAATGACTTCACAAGTTTACTCATGCATTGTTTGTTTAAATTTTTTTTGCAGCAATAAAATGAGTTTGGTCAAGATTGTATATAACTGTTGCTTATTAATATTCAGTAAAGACTCATAAATGGGACTGGGTTGGTTAGAGTATGGACTGCGTCAAGCATTTAGTTAAAACCAGTTTAATGAAAGGCTCATCATCAGACCTGTAATAAGTTCCTGCTTCATGTCAATACTATGTGTCTGGTCACTGCAGACCTTTTGAGGACCCTGTGTGCACTATTTTTTTTTTTTTTAGTACGGTGCAGATGCATAGGTGTGTTTGTGATGGAGGGACCTACACCACACTTATAATAGGTCTATGGGCTATACAAAATATGTTCATGGAATTCTTTGCACAAAATCAGTCTCACATTAACAGATCTCACCAGCTTCATTCTTGACAGTTTCAGTCCCTTTCAAAATGAGCCGTTTGGATTGCTGACATCAGAATAAGGGAAATTTGCACAGAACCATCCCTCCTCTGTCGAGCCATTTTTGTCTGCTGGTCGCACATATAGGGCTGGATAGCGCCTCTGTTTTCAGCCTTTTCAGGGGTAAGTGTCCCAATACTTTTGTTCATCTAAGTGTATTTCTTATTCGTTCTTTCTCCCTCTCTTCCTTCCTTCAGCCTGGTCACCATACAGGCTAGAACCACGGTCACAGATTGAATGGATGGAAGGAAAGAAAGAAACACTTTCACTGGTGTTAAGGACATGGATTCTTATGAAAGCCCGTTTCCGCCAGCCTGATTTAAAAATGTATATAAAATTGAAGTCAAAATAATGACTTCATTATCTCAAAATAATGACTTAGTATCTTAAAAATTCGTCTTAATATCTCATAATATCGACATATTTCAAAATATCAACATAATATTTCAAAATGTAGACTGTTATCTCAAAATTTCGGTTGAATATCTGTTTTTCAATTTAATATCTCAAAATTCTGACTTAATATCTCAATATTTTTGTTTAGTTATCTCAATTTAAACTTAGTTATCTTAAAATTTCAGCTTAGTAAGTCATTATTTTGTGATAACATTCATTATTTTGACTGCAACCAGTCCAGTTTTATTGTGGTTTGGTAATACAGTTATAAACAGCCTGTAGCCATACAGATTACTTTTAAGCTGCATTAAGTTTGTGAAATTGAACCACTAGAATCCACATTCAGGTTGATTATTTAATATACATAGGCAAAATAGCTGGATAAAACCATGGTTAGTGCATTAGTGCAGAGGATCCCAACCACCTGGCCGCCATTTGGTACTGGGCCAGGTAATTATAACTTTCGAGGGGGTTGAAACTTTTGGTAGGACCTGTATGTTTCCATTAAAGTTGCTGAGATACTACAATGCCTTATGATAATGTCACACTTGATGTTGTGAGTTTGGTGGAATTGTACAACAATTAGTTATTATCTAAGGAACTGCACTCTGTGCATGTAGTAGCCACCACTCTTATTTTCTTTCATGTGGCAGCTTCAAGTCTTTGGTCTCACCTCAGGTTTTTGTGACTCATGCAGTGAAATGAGCTAAGGGTACTGTTTCTGCTGTCTCAGTGGGGTCATATCCATTTTAGGGGGTGATGATTGTCTGTTTTGTGCTGTCGCTCACATGGCTTACGTAAGCCTGCCCTAATTCTGGCCACAACGCACAGAAGGTGTGAGGATGATATCACCTTAGAAACAGAGTAAGGATTCCACCTCAACACCTGTATACACTACAGAGTATTATGCCCTGCAGCCAGAGAGACCTGCTTCACAGAAGAAAAAAACAAAAACAATTACTGGTCTCTTGACTACCTGATGTCATACATGCACAAATAAACCACAGTGTGTGTCAGGTGGGTGCCAAGTGCAAGTGGGTGTTTTGGCTTTGCGATGAGCAAATCAATTTGAAAACACAACAGAAACTTTGACCGCAACTGGAAAGACCTTTACCACAGAACGGTACGTGCTTCTCCACTGGAACAGTGCTTACCTTAGCTACTTTGGGCACTGCCAGGTCTCTTGGAGTGCTCCAAAACTTATGTTTCTCTCTGTTGCCTCTTGCAGAGTCTGCATTTTCTGAAGGTTCTCTGTCATTTGCCATATTTGATGCTGATTTTCCGTTCTTATTTTATGCCTGCATTGGACCAACTCAAGGCCGTAACTCCTCTCAAACTTAATGGTGTTTTTCTGCCATTAAATAATTCATTAAAATGTGAAATTACTTGTCATTTCTATAAAAAAAAAAAATTTGGTACTAACATTTAAATAATACAAGCTAAACATCAGAACCCGATGTTCTTTTCATTTTATTTTCCAGCATCATTCAGTGCCAAACAGCACCATTCTGGACACATTTGGACACTTATTTAGTTTCTTTTACATGGATTATGTGGTTTGCATGGTTGTATCTTTAAAAACGTCAGTTCCACATTTTGAGTGGTAGTGTTTCATGGGTCACTTGTTGATGACGCAAGAGAAACATCCCAAAACAAGCCAAGCTGAATGCCTGGATGCGCATTCATGCATTTTATACCTGCACAGCTTTCAGCAGCACATACACATGTGCTTTTTTCCAAATAGTCTTTCCTGGGTGTGAGATTGGCCCAATATGCCAACTGAAATGTGGTTCCTTCAGGAACTAAAACAATCAGATAGAAATGAATAGCGATCTGCTTTCCAAAGATAATGGGATGTAAGTGCATAAACAAAGTGTAGATCTTCCATGCTTGATTTCATTACATAGTTGACATTTAGAAAGTCTTAGTGATTTTGTTTGTTTGTGTGGCAGGTACCATCATACCGGGTTCCCAGCCTGGGGCACACTTAACACCTGCGTATTAACACAGCTGGGTATTTACAGATGTTCCGGGTGAGGAAATTTAACACACTGCCTCACTTCACTAGTAAAGCTCACTGTCCCTGTCATTCGTTGACTTTTCACTCAGCTTTCAGTCAAGACCACCAGCCCCCGCCCACACCCCACAAAAAAAAAAGAAAACAAAAATCTTGCATGGCTGGTCTGCTTCTAATCTAGCTTTTGAGGTCTCGATTTGTTTTGCTTGTCCAGAAACCCACATTGCTCCAACACTGCCCAAGACCCACTCTGAGCTGATTTAATTAGATAACCAAGTGAAAACACCGAATAATTGAAGCTGGACATGGCGTTAGCAGGGCTAGCCTCTGGCTGGACTGTAGTGGACTTCCAGTACACCAGAGCCAATCTGCATCTTACAGGATGAATCACTGAGTGCCACAGAGAGTGTGTTTATTACATAGCCTCATGCGCTATAATCGTGAAAAGAGATGATGCTGATTCAGAATTAGTCATGCCTCGGGTTCTGGACTTTTCTGGCTTGCAGTCTGATCTGATAGGATTACATATTGTGTGTCCAGACTTTGAACTCGAAACTAAAATATTATAAAGTCATGTTAAATCAAAAAGCCTATTTAGCATACAACTGTGACAAATAAACATTCAATATAACAGCACGCTTGTGTTATTCTTAGCATCTAAACTAGCTGCTGTGCTTCACAGATGGCAGAGTCCTGTCTTAGGAGCAGAGTAACAGCTGTTTACTCTGGTTTGACCTCAAGCAGAGAGGTGATGTAACCAGAGCTGGTAAATTCCTTGGACAACATCCTCTAATAACAGGGTTTGTAATATTAACATCATCTTCTGAGGAAATTAGAACAAGCACGATTCAGGTGCATTTGATTACAAGCTATTCCAGATCTTCATCAGTTATTGGAGGTCGAAAACTTTCGGGGCCCTGTCTGTCCCTTCCTTCGTTTCATCTTGTTCCTAGCCTGCTTGCTTGTTAGATTGATTGAATAGATAGGCAGGCTAGTCGGTACGGAGTAAAATGTCTAGTGAGCTGCGGCAGCGCTAGGGAAAATATTGTTACTTAAAATGCATATCTTTACTTTTTTTTATTTTAAACCTCAATAGACATCCTGAAAAAGTCAAAGACATTTGATTATCCAATTAATTATAAACAAGGAGATAAAGGTTACTGAACTACAAAGATGTCTTGAATACATTTATTATTTTGATGGGGCTTTCATGAAAAAGCAGTAGAGCTAGATAAAAATGACTTAAATCATCCTTGTAAAAAAAAAAAAAAAAGGACAACGCCCCTGCTCCCCTTCCACGTCGCACCCCCACTGGCCATGAGGCGACGTAGACGTGGACCGCGGGACGCTGTCCTTGTCCCGTGGCCCGGGTCCCTCCTTGAGGAACCCCTCACAGGTCATGGCGGCGACCCCGCCCCCTGGAAGTCCTTTGGCCGGCAGAGTGCTCTCTGTCCCAAAGTCCGGGCCCGGCAACCCGAGCCCCCCGCCGGGCGTCTCCCAGCGGGATTGACGCTGTAGTCAGGCAGGCAGGCCCCTCCGTGGGCCTGAGCTGGGCACGCACCGCGCCCCTTGGTGTCAGACAGGCAGCCCCCTCCGGGAGGCTGGTCGGGACGCTCCTCGCGCCCCTCACCGGCAGACAGGCAGCCCCCTCCGGAAGGCTGGTCGGGACGTTCCTCGCGTCCCTCACTGGCAGACGGGCAGCCCCCTTCAGGAGGCTTGTCGGGACGCTCCTCGCACCCCTCGCTGACAGACAGGCAGCCCCATCCGGGAAGGCTGGACAGGACGCTCCTCGCGCCCCTCGCCGACAGGCAGGCAGCCCCCTCCGAGAGGCTGGACAGGACGCTCCTCGCGCCCCTCGCCGACAGGCAGGCAGCCCCCTCCGAGAGGCTTGTCGGGACGCTCCTCACGCCCCTCGCCGACAGACGGGCAGCCCCCTCCGGGAGGCTGGTCGGGACGCGCCTCACGCCTCTCACCGACAGACAGGCAGCCCCCTCCGGGAGGCTGGATAGGGCCCTCCACCTGCTCTAAGGAGCCCTCAGATGCTACACTAGCCCGGCTAGCCCCGGCCCGGGGACCACAGGAGCGGGATAGACGGGAGATACGCTAGCTGGAGCTATACAGGCAGGAGCTACACTGACTGGACCGGAGCACGCTACAGGGCCGGGGCTAACAGGAGCTAGGCCTACCGGAGCAAGGCTAACAGGAGCGGGGCTCACAGGAGTGGGGCTCACAGGAGTGGGACCTAACAGGCGCTATGCTTACAGGTGCCACGCTAACTGGAGCCTCGCCAACAGGAGCCTTACTAACAAGAGCCTCACTAATAAGAGCTGAGCCAGCAGCAGCTGAGCAAACAGGAGCCGAGCTAACCAGAGATAAGCTAACAGGAGCTGAGCTAACAAGAGCCAAGCTAACAGGAGCTAAGCTAACAGAAGCAGAGCTAACAAGAGCCGAGCTAACAGGAGCTAAGCTAGCAAGGGAGCTCAGGCTAGTTATCGGGGCCTTACTTTTGAGGACTGGTGTGGGAGGTTGGTAAGCTGGAGCAGTCAGCCTCAGGTGTCCCAGGAGTTCCTGGATGGCGTGCGTGAGGTGCTCCAGCTGTTGGTGTTGGGCCTGCAGCTGCTAGCGAAGAGGGAGCGCCTGATTGTCCTCCACCCAGGCGCCTCCGTGTCACTCGGTGCCAGCCTCAAACGGGCACGCGGGCCAACAGGAGCATAAACAGGTTTCAAACACAGGATACAGGCTGGGAAAGTGAGGCCATGGACACATGAGGGCTAACTAACAGAAACAGGCATAAATACCTAACTAAATTAGGGGAAAACATGAGACAGCTGGAACTAAAGAGACACGTGACAAAACAGAAGGCATATGACACACAGAGGACACGTGACCAAAGCAAAACTCAGAACATTTCAAAATAAAAGCCCACAAACACAAGAACAGAAAACAGAAAGCGGCGACCCCTAACGGCCGCTGACCAAACCGTAACACAAAGGTTGGATGACTCCCAATCAAATGTCCATATTTTATGTTTTTTGTAAAGTGAAAATCACAGAGTACATATTTTTTTCACTCAGTTTTTTAGTTTACTATATTGAGGAAAAATGTACACTACCGGTCAAGTTTTAGAACACCCCAATTTTTCAGTTTTTTTGTAATGGCAGTTCAATGTCTCATTGTTCATTCTGCATAAAGGTCTTCCCAACTATGTTGCAGAAGTTGCCATAAGTGTGTAGCACCTGTGTGCAACATAGGTTGCTTTGCTTGGTTGCTGTCCAGTTCATCCTAAAGCAGCTCGATGGGCTTTAAGTCTGGAGACTTCTGTTCACTC
Organism: Hemigrammopetersius urotaenia; assembly: GCA_037974485.1. Taxonomy (NCBI): domain Eukaryota; kingdom Metazoa; phylum Chordata; class Actinopteri; order Characiformes; family Alestidae; genus Hemigrammopetersius; species Hemigrammopetersius urotaenia. Next base: position 15,393,899 of record JBBPDC010000007.1, on the reverse strand, counting down.
CATGTTTTCCAGCTCACCATCTTGTTCTTTTTTCTAAGGTAGTTCTGGCAGAGCTAATGTTTTGGGTCACTATCTTGCTGTTGAGCGATCCCGACCTATTAGACACATACCAGAGGAACTGCATGGCGCTACAGAATTATTTCTCACTTCTGGGTAACCTTACCATTTTTAAACCTCTCGCAGTTCAGCGCTATCCTTTGTACCATTTCATGCTATTTATTGGACTTGAACTATTCATTGGGTTTGAATGTCAATTAAAAAAAGCTTGAAACACTGGGGTGTTCTAAAACTTTTGACCGGTGGCGTAACTTTTTGCACAAATCATGTTTGATGTTATTTTTTCCCCAATATGTCATTTTCAAAAAAATAAACAGTAACTGTGTATTACAATGTGCTATAGTGTGTTCTCTTTAGAAGATGTGTATTATTATTTGTATTATTGATGTGTATTGATATGTATGTACTTTCACTTAATTAATAAAATTTCACTAGGTGCGCCTCGATAACTGTCAAAGCAACATTAACAGAATAATCCCACTAATTGAACAAGCGATAACATCTTAGTAACAATAAATAACGAATCTGTTTATGTCTGTAGTGACAGAAAACACCTGCGACATCCGTGTTCAGTAAATCAAAGACAGATTTGAAGTGAGACAGCAACGTTGCTCATATTTCAAGTGAAGGTTCTCCTGCTAGCAGGAAGAAGAGAATGTGTAGTCGGATAGACTTTTGTAGGATTTTATAAAACAAAAGTAGACTTGCCACAGACCAGTCATGACTAAAGGACAAAATGAAAACATTTGCTAGATTCCCTGCAGCATGGACACAATCACACACAATTCCAGGAGGTGATTTTTTTTCTCCAGGCCTGATTTTTGTTCAGTGTAAAAGCCAGCAGGTTTGTGTTTGAGCAGATGGGAAAGAATTGGCCGTGTTTCCCAAGGGATGAAATTTACTCTGCCATGGAGCCTGGTTCATGTTTATCTTTAGCTTTATTGGATGTTGATGTTGGCCCACTGAGAAGACCTCTTGTTTAAAGGCTATTTTTAAGGGAAGAACAGGGGGGTATGTTCTTGGATTTAAGCAAACTATTGTGCTGTCTCACAGAATTCTGTACAGAGGTAAACCCAATAATTCTCCATGACTCTCTGCATTACGTCTAAGCAAGGATCAATGTGGTTCAGAAAATATCTTCTCCTAAAAGCAAAAATGGAGATTTTACTTTATTTATTTATTCATCTGTTGTGCGGCATAGCATTGATGCATTCATAGTAATCTATAGGACTGAGGGACTTTTCCCAAATAATGAATATGCATAAGAAAGGAGAACGACTTATAAGCAGCTCACTTTTTTCCATACCAGCATTTATGTTCTCACCACAGCTTGAGCCATAGCTTTATAAGATTTTAAGTAACCATAGCAACAAATGCAAAATACACTTTTTAAGGCCAAATATAATTTTTTGCTGCGCTGGGCGTTCGAGGGGTGAATGAAATCACGCTGCTCGCGTAAAACGCTAGATGAGGACGGCGAGCACCTGAGCGGTGTTTATAGATGACTCATGGGAAAACAAACCACAGGCCCAATCGCCCCTGACCGAGGCTGGCACACCTCGCTCCGTTCGCTATGTAGCGTAAAGCAACATGGACACGGAGGCCCACGGCTGCCTCGCCTATGGGCCAATCCAAGCCCTGCTCCCTTGTCCTCAAGTTACCATGAGCAAACCTCAGACAGCTGACACAGTTGCCACAGCACTGAGGTTTGATCATAACACAGCACCTGGCTTCACCTGTTTGGGGTAAAAGCTGTGTCAGTGTAACATGTTTAGACGTTAAAGGGACATTTGGCTTAATGGAGATTTCATTTCATTTTTCACTCACCCTCATGTCTGTCAAACTCCTGTCATGTCTGTTTTTCTCCCACTTTTGTCTTGTAAAGAAGGATAAAAGATAATCCTGCTTCCATACCATTGCAGGAGCTTCATGCCATGTCAATTGGTCTTTTACACATGGAACAAAATCATTCTTCAGACCTATGGTGCAACACACAACAGCAGCACAGGACTACAAAGTTTCATGATAGTGTGATGTATTAGATATGATGATATATTAGACAATACATAAATGTGACACTAACAGTAAACTTACTTTACTCATATGTAGGGACGCATCTGAGTAAAGGAACTAGTCCAACAACTATCCTCAGTAAACTGTGCAGGAACTGTCTATTTAGCTTCACTCCACTGCCATGTTTCACTGGAACTAGATTTGAATGTTGCACTCTGTCTGTACTGGGCTGGTGTCATGCTACACAGTACTAACCAGACCAAATAATATAACATTTGATGGTAGATATATCCTAAACACTGCAATCAAAATGTTAAGATCAAATTACACAATGCAAACATTTATTTAAACAAACTCCGCACCATACAAACAGAGCCATGAAGTAATCTCAACTTTTATGTTTTGCCTTAGCCCACATGTTTTGGAACATCTGGTGTTCAGGGATGGAATTAGTTGCAATGATCTTAAATGTGAGCTTTTTTATTTATAATAAGTTTTGACCACGTGAGTTTCTCCATTTGTTATTATTTGCTAAGAAAAAGGGAATGGCTATATGGTGTCATGGTAAGGTACATATATAAAGTTAGATGATTTTGGACTAATTTTGAAAGGCCAGTTAAAGATCAAAGCTTTACACTACAATTAATAAAAATAACAAGAGGATTACAGTTAATAGGAACGTAATAATAATATGTCCTGTTAAGAGTAATAAAGTGAGACCAATGTTATGATTAGCATTTAAGAAAAGTAAAAAGAAAGGATGGATCTGGTTGCATTACCTCAGAAGTTCACTGCCTCACTCACGCGGCGAACATGTCACACTTTAATAGTAGCCTACATAAAATCTCTGGAAAGGAGCCAGTTCAGTCCAGATCCCAGTTTTCAGCAGTATTTACTCACTTCAAAGGCTACAGGAAAATGTATTGTTCCAAACAACAATCTTTTAGTTGCATGTTGATATTTTAAACTCACATTATATATACTAGAACTAGAAAAAGCATAGTGTTTCATACTAAACGGATAGAAACTCATTTTCATATCATATCTCAGTTGTGATTAATCAGTTGGGTACTGTACTGCTGACAATTTAATTGTTTTCTTCTGTCTAAATTGGGTGAATTTAATGAAGCTACTTGCGCTAGCTGAAGTCTACTATACTATCTATCCACTTTGTATATGTTGTATTTGTCATTATTTGAATCATTATTTTCTCCAAATTTTGAATAAACATGAACTAAACATTGAATAAGTTCTTGACACAAAATAAGACCTCATCTAATATCACATTAGGCCGTTGCATGCTCGGTGTCGTTGAGAGCTGCTACTGAGTAGCAGGATTTAGTTCAGTTCAAGTGAACACTTTCTAATTATGTTATTTTTGGTTGTATGTGGGGATGCAGGCATTGTGTACTGACTAACACAGGGCCATGAGATAACGAAATTGGAGAAAGTGGAGAGCAGAGACTGCAGTGGAAGGAGCCGAAGCACGCTTGCGCTATAAGGTGCTGGTCAGAGCTGTTGCCAGGGGAAGAGCTGGAAGTTCCCAGGTTTGACAGAGTTCAAGGAAGGGACCGAAGACAGCTGATCCAAGAGGAGATTAGAGCAGCGGTGGAGGATGAGAGGATGGCAAGAGCCGTGGCAATGAGGCAACAAGGTGCCTGGACCAAATGGGAGCAGGCAAAAGAGCACAAAATCACATTGAATGATCTTTGGAAGATGCATCCACACACCATCAAGTTCCTTATCCATGTGGTTTACGACAACCTCCCAAACCAACCTCAGGGGCATTGCAGATCAACTATCTTGCCCCCTCTGTGGGAAAATAGGCTCTCTGGTACACATCATAAGCTGTTGCCCAACAGCCCTCACTGACGACCGCTATCGGTGGCGGCATGATCAAGTCCTCTGAGCTACGTCAACTTCTGCTGGAGAAGCACCATCCAGTTTGTGAAAGATGGTGAAGAAGCAAGAAAACATCATAAGTCATCAGGGCTGCTCTTCACTGCTCAGGATTGGAAGATGGAGGCAGACCTTGACAAACAGCTGAAGTTCCCACCTCATATCATGGAGACCACATTGTGACCAGACATTGTTCTGTAGTTGAGGTCCTCATGCTTGAGCTCACCATGCCATGGGAGGAGAGGATGGAGGAGGCCCATTAGCGGAAGAAGGATATATATGAAGATCTAAAGATCAGCTGCCAAAACAGAGGCTAGAGACTCAAGTGATGGCCTGTGGAGGTTGGGTGTCGTGGCTTTGCAGGCCAGTCACTCTGCAGAGCATACACAGCTCTTGGCGTAACAGGAGAAACCGACACCCATCATAACCACCATAGACGCAGCTGAAAAGGTGTCAAGATGGGTCTGGCTTAAGAGGTCAGATCTGTGGGTTGCTGCTAGGGCACAGGTTGGGGTCTGACCAGCCTCGGTTGGGTCGCCCAGACAAGGGTGTATGATGTCTGAAAGACCCGAAACACTCTGTGACTTCAGGAAACATCAGTGATGATGTGCCCTAGCATAGCATCAAGCACACGATGTATCTAACAGACTACCACATTATTTATTGTCCTTAAACTTACAAAGGGAACAGTTGTTCTTGCATGCTTTCATTCACTATATGCCATACTTTTATATGCACTGTGCAGCATCCGAAGATGAAAGCTTGTTATGTCAGTGACTCCAGTCTTTTTGACTGCTGTCAGTACACAATACTAAGGAGAACTGAACTCAGCTCATAAACTCAAACTAAAGCTGCATTAGACAGAACACCATGCCTGTATGCTATCACAACAACATCTAGCAAAGAATTATTCTCTACCTGTTATATTCTGGGCCAGCTTTCTGATTTACAGAAAGCTTTGTGAATTTGCCCTTATAAATACAAATGAGACTGCTGGGTCTAAGAACATCCCAGTCCTACTTTTAAAAAGTATGAGACCGTTTGAAAGGAATGAAAGTAACCTGTTTTTCGTTTATAATGGTTTATGAGCTTTATGATGGGGTGGGAACATAAGAAAGATGAAAGCTTTTTGTTTGTTTTCTTTCTGTGCAACGGTCTCTACTTCTGCCCTCTTCCTACACCTACCTGTTGCTTTGGAGAGCTATGTGATGATGAACGTCCTCTATCAGTGAATACCATCTCAGCCTCTGTCAGCAGTGTCTCGCATGGTCAGGGAAAGGCTGAATGCTCTGTGGCTCCTTTACAAAGCACGCGGCAAAAGCTCCCCTCAAATTCCTTTATTCTCCATCTTTTCTATGCTACATTTATTACTCCACTTAGATTCTACCCTGTGCAATCACCTTGCTCCATACGCTGCTAATGAGGTCAAGTTGCAGTGACTTCGAGGAATATTTTAGAGGAAAGAGTGTGATTAAAAATCACCTCACATCTCAGGAAAACACTGCGTCCAGCACTCTGTTAAAAAGCATGTATTTTAGTTTCAAGTCTCCTTGTATTTGTTTTGATCCCTGTGTGTGCTCATTCATACACAGTTGTGTTGAATCAGTACAACTTTTTATTATATAATACAATAACTCTTCAAATTAATTCAATAAGAAATGTTTTTTAATTTTCATTCATATAACTGAAAGCATTCGGATGTCAAAGAATTTCATGTGAATGTGTGATGCCTTGCCATTATTACTAGGGATGGGTATCGTTAAGGTTTTAAAGGTATTACTACTTCTATCGATACCACTTATCGGTTTGGTACTTTAACGGTACTCTTATCGGTACTTTTTGTTGTGTTTTTGTTGTGTTAATTAAAAACCCAAAACAAATTGAGAACAGATATAACACTTTATTTTTTAAATGTAAAATAATTATCTTAGCAAACACCAATGTTTGAGCAAATATCTATTACACAAACAAAACCAATGATTATAAAACAAATAAATAAACATAGTTGGAGCATGCAGGTAGGCAGCAAAAGAACTAGAGGCTTTTAACTGAAGGTTGTGTGTGAGTGAGTGTGAGAGTAATCATTAGGTGCCAGGGGTCGTATTACAGAAACTTCCTATCTTAAGCACAAAGTTAAGATCGGACGATTTAAGATTTGGTTTTTGGTATTACCAGTTTGGTATTACAGAAGCAGATTTAACTGTATTTAGGAATCCTATTTTATCTTGAGTTAGGAATCCTAAATAAGCGATCTAACGTTGATGATCGACTTTTATGTATGTTACCTAGCAACTAACACAACAATCTCACAACGTCACTGTTATCTGCTGCCACTGTAACTTTATGAGGCTCCAGGCCGTAACACTGTATCATCAGAGTATCTTCATTACTATCTTCAAAAAAATGGATATTAAACACCGTCGTGCTCTAAACTTTAAACCAGACGAACTGGCCAATATGAACAAATGTACTGGGACAGAGCTGTCGCACACAAATATGTTGACAAAAGTATAGGGACACACGCGCTCTCTCTCTCTCTCTCTCTCTCTCTCTCTCTCTCTCTCTCTCACACACACACACACAGTCACACACTTCGCTTTGAAAATCACCTTAAGCGAAAAAACGAAAACGAAGCCCATTTGTT
>JBBPDC010000007.1:15370459-15385799 GCA_037974485.1 Hemigrammopetersius urotaenia | reverse complement strand
GTGGCAAAGAGCTTGCGAGGGTTAGATGCGGATTCTTCGAATTTTGTTCTGAAGAAAGAAGACTTAGCAGTGGTTAATCTTTTAATGCATTACAGCTCCTAACACACCTTGCCCAGGTCTACAAAACCTGATCAACCTGATCACAAGTGTCTTGTGTGCTGGAACAACATTTGTGGGCTTATAAGGGGTCCATAAGGACCAGACTAAGAACCTTTAATGGTGCAATGTGATAAACACTGGATGATATGAAAATTATATCTAACTATAATGTTGTAAGCTGACTATAACACAATTAACTGCCAGCCATGTACAAGTGGACTGTAAAGTAAAGAAGTCAAAATTACAATGGCGACTATAAGGAGTTTATGTTGGGGTAAATCACAGTTGCTAGTTTATGTACTGTTGGTATTTTGAAGCATACACCTCATTTTAACGAAGCTTCACAGGGCAGCTAACCGAAGAAGCTTATTAATCAGTGCTCAAACGGAAGGGGAATCTATCACAAAAAAATCTAAACTGTTTAATGTGTTAAGAAGGACAGTGCACAAAGTCTTTTTTGTAGCAAGATAGCACAAAACCTGGACCCTTGAGCCATGAAAAAGAAGGTTCTGTAGTTTTGTTGTTTTTCTTTTTTAAATTTCCTGTATCTGGAACACTTTCTTATTGAGGAAAGACAAAATATGCCTTTAACCAACAAAGTCTGTTAAACCAGCTGTTAAACACTGAGTTGGATCCATAATAGCTCTGGGAGTCATTAGGATAGCTCTGGATGGTGGTATGATGGCCAAGGAATATTAGCCCAATTTACAAGACCAGGTGCACCATATGGGACAAACATTATTCCCTCAAGATGAAGATGCCCCTATATACACTGCTTAACAGACCCAACACCATGATAAACTCCTTCAATGGCGACCCTAACCATGAGAATTTCTGAGAAATTTGGATCAACAACTCCTTCTTCCCCACTGCCATCAGACTTCTTAACAGCTGACAGTACAAATAATGGACATCATCACCTACATAATTGCACAATAAGCTCTTTTGCACATCTTCAGTTTGCAAATGCACAGTAAATATTTCTCTACACCTGCACACTACACTTCAAAGTAGTTATTAACCTTTCATCTAAAACTCTAGCTCTAAACCTCGGCACTTGTGTGGACAGCAAAAAAACAATTTCATTGCACAGAGAAATGTGTTTTTCTATTGTACAGGGAGGCCTTTCTCCTTGAAGAAGTCCACACACTGCTTAGTACTTGCCTGACAGACAGAAAATTACAGAAAGACTAAAGCTGTTTTGAGATATTTGATATTTGTAACTGCTGGTTATGTCTTTGTGTCTTATGGTAATTCCTCTCCTTTTTATTTGAATTATTTTCCTGTCATACACGTCCATTAGAAGGGATGAAAACTTTTTTTACTCACAAAGTGTTTTTTAACTGATTTTATCTGTGGTATTGTGTGCCCATATGCTGAAAGTAATATTTGATTTGAATCTCCAAAAATCCCATTAATGTGTCATAACACGACCAAAAGTTTTAAACTACAAATGAAAAATTATATTTTGCCATCTCAACAGCACTCCTCCGGTTGCCTATACAGATGGAGTCTTCTGCGGTGGGTCAAATAAGAAGAAACAAGGTTAGGGAATACATTGTTTCCCTTCCTGAAAAGAATGGATCATGTCAATAATGTTGCACACTATGTTTACAGCTAGAAAAGTATAAAGGATGTGTTTACCCTTGTGGGAAGGAGAGGACAGGGCATGGTTAGCATGTATGAATAGGTCTGCCAGTACCTCTGAGGCCCCCTTGGAGTCAAGGCTCCTTTTACAAGCAATACTGCATTCCCAGAAGCAAAACTGGCCTTCTGACACAGCAGGCCTTCTTTTATCTAGTGCAAAAGAACATTACATTTTAATTTAGACGTTAATCTCACTATCTGTTTAATCTTATTTGGGTAGACCAGTCACAGAGGCAATGGTAATATCCGGCAGTAAATACCTGTCTGCGACACGATGGTGTTCTTAGAAAGGTGCTCTGCAGACCATTTTCTCTTGATCACTCCCCCACCTATAGGGGTGTGTGGGCTGGTCTTGGGGTGTAAAATCTGGGAGGAGGCTAGAGTCTCCTGATTTCCTGAATTGGAATTGGCTTGGCAAGCAAGATTCCCTGAGTAATTCTCAGAAAATAGTGTTTAATCCCCTGAATCCACCCCCTAGAGGCTCCCTACTGACAGAAACAACCCCCTCTACTTCTCAAATGCCCATTAACTGACATGCAAGTGCTCTTATTCTTGCACTTTTATGCACTTATATACCTGCACTCATCAAAGAGTGCGACTATAAACGACTCGTTACGTCCTTCAAGTTCTCACGGTCACTACTAGTAATGCTGGAACCACCCTGACAATGGAGATAGAATCTCTGTAGGACTCTGAAGGAATCTCTGTAGTATTTACACATAATACTCACAAATCATTGTCTGAAAAAAAATGTTTCATAATGTGTCCCTAGTGACCGATAAAACGATTATACATGTAACTGACACATAATCTGCAGAGAGTGAAGAGACTTGATTTGATGGTGATAACTTTAGAGCTTTAAAGAGTAACTACAACTTAGTTTCAGATAACTCCATCCAATATTTTACTCTGGAAAATGCTGAGAAATGGAAGGGCCGGAAAAAGGGGTGGGCAGGAAAAAATACCACAGTGGAAGAAAGCAAGTGGAGAAAGTAATATGTCTTTGTTTTCATCACCTTAACTTTGCAGTGACCCAAACATAACCCGTTAGCACAGCAATGTCACAGCAAAGCACACATACGCAAACACTGAAGAAGAGAAGAACTTACCAGAATTAGTCATTCTCAAGTTAAACAAATGTAAAAAATCAATTCCATTGCGTAGGTTTTTTAGACATTTGTTTTGTGATGACAAATCTCACTCAGCCAGCCCAAACATGAGACAAAAGAGGACAACTTAGTTAAATGAACTTTGCTACCATGAATGTGTTCTCAAAGTCTACTGGTATTTTAAACATGGTGAATGCAGTGAGAAGAGGATGTAATATGTGCCTACTGAGTTGAATGACAGGAGAACATATGTAAACGGTACAATTTCAAGCAAGACTGATGTTACTTCTTAGTAAAAAGCAACCCTCTGCAGGTCATAGAGAAATTTATTCTGTAATAAATCAGATTTACACCAATTTCCCCTACATCCCAAATGTAGCTGATTAGCCAAGACATGTTTAAGCTTTTTAAATTTATAACCTGAGATATAAGGCCAAAAAACACGAAATGTCTCAAATATATCTCCAATTCTTAAACCATATCCTGCTCTTTGTTAAGGTGGCATGCGCTTGTGGATGTGGTTTCGAACGACATTTGTATAATGCAATTAAAACAATAAAAAATTAACAAAACTTCCCTGGCTGGAGAGGACTGATCTTCAGAATCCTCTACATTTATTAGCGTCTTTGTCAAAAAACTGATTGTAGAACAACAATCCTACTCTTGATGCGGTATATGAAAACTGACTGTATTTACTAAACAGTTCCTAAAATGAAAAAATGCTATTAGGGTGTAGTTGCCTTTTGAGCCCACCAAATTAATTATAATTAATTATAAGGACAGTAGCAAGTACAGAGTAATGAAAAAGAATCCTCAAAGTTCCTCTCCTGTGGAGAGTAACTAATGTCAGGGAAATGGAAGCAAACGAAGCAATCCTCTCTTCATCATATTTTGTATTTCATTGCAAACATACTTCAACAACTTTAAACTTGCAGTGTTCCAAAATGTATCATTTACTGTAAAATACATCTTAAGGACTGCTTAACATGCTAGCGGTACCTCTGGTCTGATACTGATTGCTAAATACAGATGATTGCATTTTTTTCATCCAGTCTTGAATAAATTAATGCATGGAATTTGCAATACTTTATTCTATTTTAGCAGTATGGTCTAATTAACTACTTGTGAAAAATACATTAAGTTAACTAGAGCACTCTATCTATCTGGTTTATTTTGTACTCTGCTTGATATTACCACTTCACCCTGAGGGGGTTAAGTGCTTGAGACACAATGGGGAGTGCGTAATTAACTTTAGGTGGTGCCCTGCATTGACGAACTATGACCTTGAGTGTCCCACCCCCAGTGAGTGGCATGTCAGTGCAACATTAGCGTTAATGAGCTTTTATTGGGCTGGGTTGTCTGTAGCAGATCCTCTCCCAAGGACACCCCAGTACTAGTTGGAGGATGGAATGCATGCTGAAAATGTGGGTTTGTGCGTGTGTGTGTGTGTGTGTGTCTGTGTTTTACTAATATTCAAAAGTTTGGACACATTCATTGTAAATGCATTTCTTATCATTTTAAAAATGTGTTGATCTAAAGACTAAATGAAATTCCTCAAATGGAGGATAGTTTCATTAAAACATTTTTGTTGGGAGTCATTGTATGGTTAGATATGTGTTATTTCATAGTTCTGATGTCTTCAGAATTATTCTAACATGTGGAAAGTAGGAAAACTAAAGAAAACCTTTCTATGAGCAGGGTTGCCCAAACCTTTGTCTGGTCATGTGTGTATATGTGTCTGTTTTATATGTTTATTTTAGAGTTTACTTTCATGGCCCCTGAGGGAAGCCTGCTTCTAATCTAACATGTGGATACTGTGAAGGAAAAGCAGGAGAATGATACTCTTGGGAGGAAATTAAGAAATGCAAACAAATGGTAGGTGTCATCGCTGGATCAAGTAAGAATGCGACAAAAGAAAACAAAACATAGAAGGTGGTGGTGGTAGCTGGTTCAGACTGGTTTTGATTTAATGATCATGATGATTAATAGATCAAAATCCTTTTAAAAATGTACCAGTTTATTGGGGATATTTGAAATGTCTGGTTTGTCATTGTTCAATATTCATTTAAATTGCTTGACGTAAAAAAACTCATTCTGTCCATAATTTAATTACTAAGTGATTAAAAGTGACAGCCCATCATAGAAAATTGTGAGGTGGAAAGGAGCTGCATGGCTGTGTGAGCCATAGTGTAATTAGCTTGGTTGTCCAAGGAGTAAAGTGAGTGAGTGCAGGAATCCTGAGCTGAAGGCTGTGTTTCGCTGCTACCTGCAGGGTCTGGAGAAAGAGCCTCTCCACAGAGGCAGCCTGGAATTGCTGTCCCACCGCTCTGCCCTCATTACTCTCTAGAACTCCTGCTGTGGAGCAGAGGGGGCAGAATCCCCTTCATCTGCAGCTATTGGAGGAGGCCTGTTACTTACACCCTGGTCCTATGAATGGAGACCCCCACTCCTTAGTTGTCTCACATCCCTCTCATTGTTTGGCTGGGATGGTGGGCAGGTGGTTCACCTTCATGACACAAGAACACACAGAGTGGGATATGAAAGTAGTTTCCCACGTGCCTGTGCTTTATATGGATGACATACGCTGCCTCTCCTCGGGGGTCTGCCCTATGCAGAGAGGGAGCACAGCAGGCTGATGGGAAGCCAATTTCCCACCCTTCCTAACCCCATCCCTAACACCCATTACTTGCTTTCTCCCACCAACTCTCATTCCTTAACTTTTGCACTTTTTCTAATTCTTTTTAAATGGCCCATGAAATCTGTTTGGTTAAAGTGTCCATTGCCAGTACACTGTAAATTCATTGTAGTCTAGAACTAATCGTTCTTTTTAACGTCTTGTGCTGGCTGTCAGTATTTACATGAGTGTGCTGACACTACAGGATGTTAGCCATAGTATATAGTATTTCTTTGGTTTGATACTTATGAATTCATTCAGCTACAGTGACCTCCATACTTATTTACTAGCCTGGGTAAACATCTGAAAAAAAAGAGATTTGAAAAATTGCTTCAAATACATGTGTTATAATCTCCAAATATCTATGAACAGCTGATGTATAACCACTCTAAGCTTGGCTCTTACAAATACAGCTAACAATACAGTTGACCCCCCAGAATTCGCGGGACTCTACAAACTGTGTTAAACCGCAAATTTGTGATGTGGTAAAAAAAAAGAAAGAATAGTCTTAACCCTAAATATGCTCCCAAAATGCTTTAATATTCTTTTAAACTCAGCTTAATACATTATCTCAAGACAGTTCAGCGCAGGAAACTGTTGTGATGCAGGAATTCTGAACTGCAGCAGTCAATCATCAGCAAGGAGAAATGAATGAGAAATGAATCCACAACATATGATGACTGCCACATATATGTATGAATCTACTGCTGGGACTACGGGTGAATCAGCTCAGTGTTTTTTATTAGACGTATTCCTGTTGATGGTGCTGTTTTTCATGGGTCCATTGGAGTCTAAACCAATCCGCATCATTTGTTAACAAATAAGTAAAACGCTGTGGGTGCCAAAGATGCAGCTTTCCTAATATCTGCAGATTTGCAAGAAGGGTAGTATTTGGGGGTCACTAAGACCTACAGCACCTTCATGCCAAGAATTATTTGAAAGGCATGCCAGAAAATAAAAGCCTTTTCATGCATCTCCCCAGAAACACAAGTGCCTGGAATTTGCTAGATGCCAGATGAACTTTCACTGGAACTGGATGCTATAGTTAGACACAAGGTGGGTTTCTTGCCTCAGAAAAAGCCTTATACCCTTGTAAAGTATGGTTTTGGTGAAAGTTGTCAGGACGTTTACCAGAACGGACCTGAGGTGGCAAGAAATATCTGATTTAAAATAACCAAGCTTCTTATAGTGTAGTTAGGTAGACATCAACCTAGAAAAGCTAACTAAATTAATGCTACTTCAAGACACAACATTAAATTTGTTTAGGACACAATATTCAAAATTATATGACACACTAATATTTCCTTCTGCAGAGATTCCATAACAATTACAATATAATCTAAAAATGTCTGTTTACTTATTTTTACTATCAAGAACACACTTATGTGCTTATGTGCTTACATGCTCTCTACTGTGTGCATATCATTTACATGCTCTCCACTATTTAAAAATATAATTGAATGAAAATGAAAAGGAATTTTTGTGCCAGAGTGTGCAAGTCTCCTGTCAGTTAATGATAACAGCATCAGTAGTTGGCTAGCCGGTTAACAAAGATCAATGTCAGAGAAAAAAAAACATTGATTACTTTAAGTGGAAGAAAGCAAAAGGTTAAAACACTTCCTTGTTGTCCAAAAGTTTTTTTTCAGGGCCAGCAAAGTTTAGATGCATCTTATATATTAATTCATGTCTATAGCAAAGCCATTTTTCTTACTTCTTCATGGATCATGAAGGATCATGTAAATCCAAAGTAAGAATCAAGAACACATATATGATAATACTCATTTCAACCAGCTTCCCCAATTGGATTTCAGTAATGTTTTATTGCCAGTCTGGTAGCACATGTTCTAGATTAAATTCTGAATTCTGAAAGTATGGAATTTTATCTGAAGTTGAAACACACAATAACACACCTTTTCCTTGTGGGTTGTAGTTGATCTCACAACTTTTCATGCATCCATCACAAAATACAATTTAATCAAAATATGCACTGTGATCCCGATTTAGGACTTTTTTTTCATGCAAGGACAACTCTTCGCTACCCTATGTACTTTAATGTGCACTGAGTGACATTGCCAGTAACAGCGTAACTGGTCAATGTTATGGTTGGGGTTAGGGTTAGGGTTAAGTAATCAAATCCTTATTTCACTCCTACTGTCTCTCAGTCACCAGTTACTGTGAATACTGGCTATGTTACGCAGTGCGCATTAAAATACAAGGTAGTGAAGCACTGTCATAGCAAGAAAAGGTGAAGAGTTGTCCTAACACAAAAAAGCCCTAAATCGTGATCGCAACACATATTTTGATTACACTGTATTTCGTGTTGGTTACACAAAAACTCGTGAGACCAAGCTCTAAACAGACGCCCACTTATGCTGCCACTCATATTTATAGTCAGTGATGCATCATGGACTTCCAGAAAACCCAGAGTGATGTTTTCCTTCATGAAATAGGTCCCACCCTTTAGGAATCAAAATGTGACTGGCTTATTCCTAATTATGTTAATGATTACCAACATAGCACCACTGAAGCTCTGATAAACTTACATATAGAAGTGCTATGAATACTGATACTCAGTTAGGGGCAGTTGTTCAGCACCACAGAAACCCCATCTTTGTTAAAACATCTTAATTTTCCAACCAAATGACATGCAGGCTTGAATTTTTGTACAGTCACAGCATGAAAGACAGTCAATCACTGTCACTCTGCTCGCTCAGGATGACCTTGAGAACCAACCAAACATACCTCTGTGTTTGACACAATGTCTGTATTATTTAGACCAATTTAGACTACATTTACAGTTCTCTCATAACAGATCCCGCTCCACACTGCTCTGTGCCCTGCTCTTTTGACTGAAATAATAATGGACACCTGGGTCGAATTTGCTGTACCTGAGAGCTGCCATCAAAGTCTATTTAACGCTTCATAAACGTTACTCATTGCTCAATGTTTATATCAATATGAAGTCCAGAGGCCTCCACTACTGAAATCTGAAGAGGCCATTACCGCAGCCTGAGTGGCCCATTAGCTTAATGGCTGTCTAAAGTTTCACTCGGGATGTATTGCTGTTATGGCTGAGAGCTTTACGTTTCCCTTTTTACGGCTCCTTTGGATTCACAACACCCAAGAACAAGGCTGAGAAAAACAAAACAAACGTAAAGGTAATGGGACACAACTGAGGCGGAGTGGAAACGAGCCCCGGGACAGCAGGCCACCCGAACGCCTGAAGAGGAGGAGATCACACTCTTCATGTTCAAATGTTAAATGACCGTCCTGGCCATTGTCTGCCGCTGTGAAGGCTGCCTTGACCTCAGAGCAGACCTTTGGCCTCTTTCTCCAGCTGCTGAGTGTGAAACAAGAAGGGTTCTGTTACTCCAGTGCCTCATTCAGGCTGCTCTGTGGGTCCTTGTCATGCAGACTTTTCACTGTAAATGGGTCTCCATTCTAGTTCCAATTTTTTTTGTGGCGATGACAGTATTTGCTTTCCTGCAGCTTGTGCAGCATCACAGGAAAAATAGCATTTATCAAGGAAATTATGAACTCCTGATCAGTTTAAAATGAGATAGATTATTGGATTTCAGGCAATCTGCTGGCATGCAACCAGTACGCAAACCATACAAAATTTTCCAGAATTGAATTTCTTTCGAGCAGGCCTCGAGGATTAGAGTAATTATAGTTTCAAAACGATGCTATTTATGAAACGAAAACAAAAGTAGCATTAAATAAATACTCTGTTTGGAATACGGGAAAACAAGAATACATTTTTATATCTTTGCTAAAGACAAAATGTTCTCTTCCATTTAAATGAATGTGCTTAGAAAATTAGTACCAATACCCATGACTCCAATATACCTGATTACAGCATCTTGTTGGCAGCATACTCAGGCAAATTACATTTGTTTGGTGACTCAGCAGAATGCCTGGCATAGACACGACCCACACTGAGAGAGATGCAATTTAGGAGTTTGTACATTTCCCCTCTGTCTCATCTGCTTTCGTTCACTCACACTTTTCTCAATAAATTTACCACAGCAGTCAGGGAACCTGAGAGCTGCGTCACCGAAACCGTTAATCACGGTGGGTCAAGCTTTACTTTTATTAGAAGTGACGAGATGATTTCAAAATGTCACGATCAGAAAACTAGTCTACCTCTCACTCATTTGGCTCTGTGGACTTTAAATGGCAGTTATTCCTTATGGCAGGAAGTGAGCAGAGAAACCTCAGACTAACCTCTCCGCTCCTGGGTCAGGTCAGCATATGTGCCTGGACCAGAAAATGGGAGGTCTCAACATCCAATACGCCTCTTAAAAACTTTGGAAGTCCATGGTGGCTACTTGAACCTTTACCTTTACCCTCTCTCCTCATTATCATAATTGGAGGTTAAGACTTCATTCTATGCTCATTTTACAGTGGTAGTCACCTTAGTCTACTCTGATCATCTTAGACGGATTACAGACTTCTCCCTCTTATGTATACAAACGGGAGGTTGGTTATGTTAATGATTTGGAATTGGAATGTAGTGGAGAGAAGTCACTATAAGGAAGTCTGTGTCACATTGGCTTTTACTCCAGAGAGGAACTCAAGAAACTACATAACATATTGTGAAAACAGACTGTCTAACTAACCGCTTGGGGGTCAAAGCAGTGTCATGGACGTACAATGTGCTGTGTATTCGTGTTAAATCTGAATAATATTTTGATAGACCCTTCTACCACTCACATAATGATGCCATGAACATGTCATAGCAGATGTCATATACTGCTCTGAGTTGTCATGACAGTTGATGTCCATTAGTATAACAATTATATTACTTTTACCAGTAAGTAGTCACGACATTACCTGTTAAATTAAAAGACATAATCTGTCATGACAGAAAGTGACATCTGCCATGACATGTTTATGGCACAGTTATATCAATGTTATGTGGTAGAGGTCAAATTAAGTGTTACTCAGTCGTTTGCTAATTCATTCTTTAATCTGCCTGCAAAAACATATGAGACAATTCAAATAAAGAATGAAATAGGTTTAAAAAATCGTGTGGAGTTTTGTTTTCAGCACATCAGCCACAGTTAAAGGAAGACACTGATTTCTTAATGCTTTAGGATTTCAAAACAACAGCTGCCCTGTAAAAAGCAACGACAGCACAAGTTTATGTTATCTGCAGAAAATGTATAGACTGAGATCTGTATGAAGGCATAAGCAATTCCATGTCTTGATGGGATATCAAATATTGATTAAAACAAAATAAAGTATAATAAATAAAGCTTAATAAAGTGTGAGTGAAGAATTCCATCGTGGGTTTATGGACCTGCTGTGACCTTGTGTTAGGGCCTGACCAATCCAGTTAGGTTCATCATGGTTGGTGGTAGACCCAGTAAAGTATATGGGAAAGCCACAGCACAGCACTTATCTTTCAGTCTCCCTCATAAGGAAGCTACTTCCATGCAGCCACACTTGCACTATTGACCCTTCTTGACCCAGTCTCCTTTTTCTCCTCATTCACTTGGACCCAGGCCACTTCTCCAGACATACAAGCTGCTTGAGCTATTTCCAGTTGGCAGATGATGACGGCTGAGTGTGAGAGGGGCCCAGAGTCTGCTGCCTGAAAGAAGCACCAGCTGCCTCAACTGGTCCCCATGTAAAGCAAAGGTGCGAGATACATTGTCTCTGTCAAGATAGATCTTCTGCAATCTCCTGTCCTTGCACTCTCTTAGACTTGCTTCCGCTCTGGACTATGTGTGCATTTGGGAACGTTGCTGGCTTAGGCTGGCTCAACATCCAAGAGTCTGCAAGGGTTGTGACTTTTGACCTTTATGGTAGTCACACATCACAGGGTATTTGAGCATAACAGACGTTTCACAGAGTCCCCCGAAGCACTTTAGCCCCTCTATTACTAACGTCTACTTGGATTTACCTTAAAACAATTTAATGTCTTTTGGAACCTTATATGTACCTATGATAAAATATGAATGGCCATGTTTCCACTGATGAGGTTCTTGCCTTTTGTTGCTGTGGCTGGAGCAGCGTTGGAAATAAAATGTCAATCTATGAATCTGGCACGAACCTTCACACAATGAGTCAGTTTATGTGAAATAATAAAATATTAGGCACATTTTGTACCTTTAAACAGAGCTTGATTGGAGTAATCCCATAGTGGGTTTATGGACCTACTGTGGCCTTGTTTTAGGGCCTGACCAATCCAGTTAGGTTCATCATGGTCAGTGGTGGGACCGCTAGGCACCTCTGAGGTACCCTGAGCAAGGTACCGTCCCCACACACTGCTCCCTGGGCGCTGTGTTCGTAGCTGCCCCCTGCTTCACTTGGTGAATGGGTTAAATGCAGAGGGTGTATTTCGTGTTCACACGGTGTGCTGTGGTGTGTGTTCACGTATGACCAGATTGTCACTTTCACTTTAATATTATGGGCATTCCTTTACAGGTTAAAAGTCTAATATCTCTAGGTTCTAATCACAGTAGAGCTTTTTTTCCTATACTGCATTTAAGGACTTTGTACTTTATTTATGAGCAGACATTTTGTTTTAATAGAATGATAACCCATAAACATTTTACATTATCAGAATAACTTAAAGAACAACAGAGAGAACACTGCAACCAAGCATTACACATCCACTCTGAAGTCACTTGAGTCCATCGACTATCACCCTCTTCTTTGCTTCGGGACGCTCGGAGTAAGAGGCACTTAGTCCATGCAGAGGCCATGGGTCATATTAGCCAGGTTTTCATCCAAATCATTTCATTTAAAAAGGAAAAAAATAGGGCTTAAGTAGCTACATCATAGCTTGGTCTTGTGGCTAGAACAGTTTCTCAGTTTTTAAACTGAAAGTGAACCATTTGTCACATGTGAACACACCACAGCACATCACACACTGATGCATTTAACCCAGTCACCCAAGTGGGGCAGCGGGCAGCCAACAATGACACCAGGGGAGCAGTGTGTGGGGACAGTACCTTGTTCAAGGGCAACTCAGTGGTGCCACTCACAGTCTAGGGACCTTCTGATCATTTACGTTTACATTTATGGCATTTATCAGATGCTTTTATCCAAAGCGACTTCCATTCCCTAACTACAGGGGACAGTCTCTCCCTGGAGCAACTCGGGGTTAAGGGTCTTGCTCAGGGACCCAGTGGTGGTGGTGAAGGTAGGATTCGAACCCATGACCTCTTGGTCTAGAGGCAAGTATCCTACCCACTACGCCACCATCACACACAGGGGCACAGGGGCAACTCCCTAACCACCAGGCCATCAGATCTTTATGTGCTTACAGTGATGGGAGCCAGACTAGGTCTTCCATAAGGTCACATAGATGCTGTCCTCCAAGCGCCACAACATTACTAAAGCAGAAGCTAAAAAATATGATAGCCAGCATGTGTTGATTAATAAATGATGATGAGGTGGTATCATGGGGTCATGTTCACATGTGGAAAGTAATTCATAGTACTCAAAATATCTGCAGAATCAGGAAAGCATTTTACACTTTCAGTGAATAAAGGAAAACATTTAGTTTCCTTTTAAAAATTTAATCAGAAGTACTTGGAATTAGCCTGACAGCTACCTATTAGTGGTGTGAGAGTATAATGAGAGTAGCGGGCTTGATGTTATGTGGACTGTACTGAGAAGAATGCAGTCTGTCAGCCAGCTGTTAACACTGAGGCATTTGGGGGCAGACAATGATGAAAAGAATTTCTCACTTTCTTTACTGCATACGTTTAAACATACTATACATACTGTATACATTCTTTAATTTG
The DNA here is from genome assembly GCA_037974485.1 of Hemigrammopetersius urotaenia. Classification (NCBI taxonomy): domain Eukaryota; kingdom Metazoa; phylum Chordata; class Actinopteri; order Characiformes; family Alestidae; genus Hemigrammopetersius; species Hemigrammopetersius urotaenia. The sequence continues at coordinate 15,372,507 of JBBPDC010000007.1, read as the reverse complement.
TAACAATAGTAACCAATAGCCATTTTTAAGATACAAGAGGTTCTCAGAAATTGCTGCTGTTGTGCTGCTGCTGCACACATGATCAGTTGTGCTCAGTACGTCAGATTTTCAGCCTAATGTGTTTTTATTCTTAAATGGTCTCTGATCCAGAAGCAAGGCCCCTGACCCTAACCAGTGCTTGGATAACATCTCCTTCAACATCTGCGGCGCAGTTATGCAGGGAGAATGAGAGATCATTGGGGACAGAGTGGGAGAGTCCTCATGCATCTCCATGCGCGCTCTGTTCAAAAGTGTATTTACATTAAGTGAACTGTGTGAAACATGTGGCTGCCATTATAATCACTCTCCCTTCTGGTCATTTTTGAGGTGTGGGCCAGTGTGTGGAACCTGAGCAGTTGACAGCAAATGCTCACACACCCAAATAAGTAGCACTATCCTTTAGAAATTCCCTCTGATTTATCAGGTAGCAGAGTAACATTCTTTGTCATTTTTGTCCTTCAGTAAAATTCAGTAAAATGCTTTAGTGCTGTGAAATGTATGTATAATATTTTACTCAATTTCACAGAATGTACCTGTACATCATAGACATCTGTACAGGAGCTGTGAGTAATGTTATATATCACAACCTATTGTTAATGGTTCCTCAGTGTTAGTAGGAACCCCCATGGAGTACTGACTCTTCTCTAGTGTATTATTCATTCTTTGCCTTATATATTTGTCTAGGGAATAAAGAACAAAATGTATTGTGCGTACTGGCTCCATAATCCTTAGAAGAATTTGCGAAGCAGTAAAAAGTTTCACTGTTCCAGTTGCTCCATTTCACATCTAGTCCCAAATGAAACACTCTTTGGTAAACGCTGGGGAACGTGGTTATTTTCATCACAAGGACAACTTAATTTAAATCATTAGACAGTAAGATGTGGGGGGATTTCATGAGCTGCGCCTGGTTGTGGCGGGTGACATGTTTATGAGGGCAAGACGAAGATGGTGGAATCACTGTACCTGTGTGGGAAGCCTAAGCACAAAGTGGACCTTTTCATTTCCAGATAGCTCAAGCAGTGATTCAGCACTGTTCAAGTAAAAGAGAACAATGTGTGCAGGGGACCAATGTTAATATAGTTAGACCCTCTGTTAGACTTTAAGCTTTAAGCTTTGATTAATTCTGAGCCCACTGCACTTTAACTGTCCACAGTTTTACTATACACCATTTTAACTGCTACCTGACCTACTTACGTTTTCAGACATCCTCAAACTAAGTATGGCAACATTCAGAAGTAGTGCAGCTTCATGTTTCATGTATATAGTCTGTGTACAGTTTTGTGCAAAAAAAAACTTGCAGCAAATATATTAAAAAGTTTATGCACAATAACCCACTATGACAGTTATTGTGGCTTGCAAGAGTAAAGTCTCAAAACTTGATTAAATTATTAATCCTTAATTAGGACTCCTTAATAAGAAACATTGTGTTAACAAAAATGGTTGCTAATTGAAAATTAATGCCTACAAAGGAGGGAAATGCTATAAAAAGTTATAACATTTCCATAATTTCCATAATTTCCATAATTCCATAATTTAAAGGAACAGTGGAAGTAAAGGCAAGTTCTGGCAGACCAGGAAAACTCTCAGAAAGCTATAACAGCAAACAACCTGCAAGATGGTTTACTGACATAGGAGTGGTGGTGTATCCGTCCACTGTTCAGACTGGCTTGTCCTATATTAGTATATTTGAAGAGAAAAGGGCAATATTTGATAAATAAATAAATCTGTATTTAAAACTGAACTAGAATTTTGCAGAACTGGAAAAATTCTGCAGGGAAGCATTGGTGAAAAAACAGGAATAGAATGACTCCTCAACATTGACTAACTGTGCATTAACATTTGCAAAATGTTATGCTTACTAACACAATGTAGATTAATTTTGGAGAATAAGATGTATAACTGCAGGGGTGGTGAGAACTCTTGAGCTGGAATTGTGGGTGACTTTCGCTTGAGCTAGAAGGATGGAGGGGGGGGGGGGAGGGGGGGGGGGGGAGGGGGGGGGAGGGGGG
>JBBPDC010000007.1:15350972-15367973 GCA_037974485.1 Hemigrammopetersius urotaenia | reverse complement strand
CTCTCTCTCTCTCTCTCTCTCTCTCTCTCTCTCTCTCTCTCTCTCTCTCTCTCTCTCTCGTTCATGACTTTTCCGGAGCACGCGTCTCTCTCTCTCTGTCTCTCTCTCTCGTTTGTGACTTTTCAGAGCGCGGGTGTCTCTCTCTGTAGCTCTTTCATGACTTTTCCGGAGAGCGCATCTCTCTCTGTCTCTCTCTCGTTCATGACTTTTCCGGAGCGCGCGTCTCTCTCTCTAGATTAACGGCGATATTTTTTTTATTGCCCGATAAGAGTCTCACATTAACAGCCCACCACTACTATATATATATAAATATATATATATACAGTATATATTAAGACCGGGCATGTTAACGCGTAATTAACACATTATTTACAATTTTTACATATATTATTATCCGCATCTGTATATATTTTCGTTAAGGATAATGTTTTAAGCTGAATATAAAATCAAGTTAAAGTGTTTTGAATGCAATCATTTTTTTATTAACTATATGGACTGGAGAGTGAATAATGTTTTGCAACAACGTCTGTGTTCTTTTTTAATAACTGATTTCCTCATGACTTTACCCTCACTTTTATTCTTTTTGTATTAGTTATGTTTTTTAGCTTTTATAGAGTATTAATGCTGTCGTTATGACTGAAATGCATATTTGAAAGTATATGAAGAATATGAGCTCTGAGGAGGATGGGGAAGAGTACAAAGCTCCACTGACAGCCTCAGACCATAGATGAAGGCTAAATGTAGGCTTTAACCACATCCCTGGGCCTCTGAAATCCATGGAGCTCCCCCCACATCCTCTCTTTTACACTGGAAGGAGAAGTAAACATCACGCAATGTCACACTTCTTATAAATGTATCCGTAAACTTGCGACAGCCTTGCATGTCATGAGCCATAAAAACAAGCGTAACATCGGCAATGATGAAACACAATGAAACACTAAAAACTAAATCTGAAATAATCACCGGTCAGCATAAAATGTAGGTGCAACACGACACATGTTTTTTTAGCTGAAAGACATTGCACAATTTTCATTTGACCCATCAACAGAAAGTATAGCTATCAGGTCTGGGTTCAGTGACGGTGTTTAAGTTCTGTGTTTTGAGTTTGGGTTTAAGAACTTTTATTGTGAAGTGGTGTTGGGTTTTGTTAATTATCAGTTACAGCTGTCTCGTGTTTGCATTAAGTGCTTTTGTTTGTTTATTGGTGTTTGTGGTTGAGGGTTTTTGTATTTAGTTTGGTTTAATGACCGACCTGCACGTTTGGTCAACCCTTCAGCCATAGATGGTGTTTCCTACTTAACTTTTTATAGAAAGTCTTATTTTTTTAGTCTTGCTCTCATGACAGTTTTGGTTTTGAATGCCACACTTTGAATACTCTTGATGTCAGTGTCAAGACGTGACAATAGCTTTACGTCTGTCAATGATAAAAATATTATCTACTGATGTGTATTCAACCCAGAAGCAATATGACTTGTTTCTATTGTCCTGAGAGTCAGATATTATTCTGTAGAGCATAATCAAGAGCCAAAGTAAATGTTTTTATAATGGAAATGAATGGTATGCTGGTATATTTATTTCTGGTTAGTTAACTCTTTATAGAGATTGTGCCACTGCCAGTCAACAGATGCACTGTTAGTAGGTTTCTAATAGGGACCCTAAATAAACGTCTTACCACATTTCAGATTTTTACTATTTACTATTACTATACATAAAACAGTAGGGACAGCTTTTTCTGTGAATGCATAGTTTGTTATTTTCCTCAAAATAATGTTTTCACAAACTGAAATGCTTCATTTAAAAAAAGTTAGAAGAGAAGAAAGAGAGAAAAGGCAAGGAATGAAACAGCACGCATTGTGATTATGATTTTGTGACCTGGCAAAACCTTCTGCAGACCGTCTGACCTCGCTCTACAACACCAGTGACCTTACACAGGGACACTGAAAGAGGCCAAATGAAGGAAGACAAAAGCCAGCAGCTACAGAGAGGTAACAGTCTGTAAATCACTCTGTGCGTGTCTGGAGTGTGTTCAGCAGCTGAGTAGGGCACAGTTCTATTGTCTGTCCCAACAGGGCATGAGAAAACTTTCAGAGTTTGTTTTTGTGAGTGTGTGCGTGTGTGTGTATGTGGGGGGGGGGCGGGGGGGGGGGTATGTATTCATCCACCTTCAGAACAAAAATATTGTTCTTTTATTGTAATTATCCTGATATTGTTGGAAAACCCGGTAAAATTAGGACTAGGCTTAAAAAATAAGTACACACACGCACACACACAGGTACTACAGTGTGTGTGTGTGTACTTATTTTCACTCATTTTCAGGACAAACATTTCTTGAAGCAGAGTTTACCAAACTTTTTCACGGCAAGACCAAATCATTAGTAAAAAAAAAAAGTTGTTACATCACAAATTCAACTGTCAGACACATTTGGATTTCTATTCAGATAAGCTGCAATAAAGCAAACCAGACCTGAGATATTTGCTAAGCTGCATTTAAATACTACAGTAAGTAAAGCTCCATGAGATAGGCTTGCCAGATGACCAGAACACATGTGAAGGGTTTGACCACTCTCATTCATTTTCATTCCTTAAGTGCTGACAGCTGCTTGTGCGGAACTCAGTAAACTCATAAACATTCATAAATTCATCAGTACTTAAAAGCTTTTTCAGTATTAAAAACATTTGCAGAGTTTCTGAGGGTGTTAATGGCTCAGTAGGGACTGATGCAGGAGGGACTGATACTGACACCTCAGTGTTAAGCTTGTTGGTTAAATGGGGTTTGTGGTTGGTCCAATATAGTGTCATGTGTAAAATACTTTTTGTGGTTCCAAAAATCATCATTTTCATTTACATTTGTGGTTAATTTATGGATTACATCTTGAAAATGAAACAAGCTAAAGCTGTCAATTTGGACAGACTGGTGCTCCAAACAGGTGGTACAGGACCACTGGATGCAGTCATTGCAGCACCACGAGGTTAAAAGCCAAAAAGAGGCTGCAAGCTTTGAGTGTGTTAACAACACCTTTCTTTTGTCCTGCAGTTTGTGTTTACTGCATGCAGCCAGCGTAACATCCATATAATAAGACTTCCATCACTCCAAGGTCCAGTTCTGACAAGTGCCCATCACAGAGACTTTCTTTGGCTACATAGCCAGTGTGGGTTGTGCAACATTTGTGACATTACCAAAATTAAACATTTTAGAGGCTTCCAGAGAATTCTTTCCATCGGTTCTGACAAGACAGGCTTCGTTGGCCTTGTGAGCCTTGGGCACCCAGCACCCTATTGTTGGTTTGTGGTTTGTCTCTCCATGGAACACAGGCAGTAGGTTCTCACTCCTGCTGACCATGTACACCTCACAAGCTTAGCTGTTTCTGAGATGCTCTGACCCAGTTGTCTGGTCTGGCCATAGCGATTCGTCCCTTGTTGCTTAGGGTGTATTTATGTTAAGTGTATAAAAATGAACATGTGTGTGACTATGTGTGTGTGAGAGACAGAGAGAGAGAGAGAGAGAGAGAGAGAGAGTAGAAGGAGACAAGATATAACTTGTTAAATATAGGGAGGCTCTCCATGGGTAGGCTAATAAAATAATGAAGCCAGAGACTATGAGACTATAAACTAAAAAAGGAACATTTAGTGTAATGAAAGCCTGTAAAGTGCTTAAAGAGAGAGAGAACGTGCATAAGACAGCGAGGGACAAAAGAGAAGAGAGAGGAAAAGTGTGTGTGTATTTTTGCTGCTACTATGTTCTTTTGCCCTTGTCCACCGTGACCCCTGGAGCGTCCCCAGGAAACGAATCAGAGCGTGTTTAACGAGAGTTGCTTTACACAGCACAAAATACAGTAAATCTTCATTTTACAAGCCACAGACACCAACACGAGAGTCTGCTGTGGAACGGGTAAAGAGAGAAAGAGAGAGAGAAAGATTGAGCGATGTGGAGACAGAGAGACTATATATTTTCATAAATTTTCAGGACAAGAATGCCCTGACTTTGTAGGGAAACTCAGAGAAACACAGAATGTACCTACAATATCAGGACCAACAAAATGGTTGTGCAAAAATGGCATCGAAATCTTCATCATATATTTTGTTGCTGCTGGAACAAACCTGTGTACACTGTCTAGACAAAAGCATATGGACGCTGGATGTATAAAAGTGCATTGCCATTGCCTTGAAACTATGCTTTTGCTCTTCGTTCAAGGCTTCCCACAAGAATCTGGAGTGTGGGAATTTGTCAAAAGAGCCTTTGTGTGGTCAAGCACTAATGAACAAGAAACTTTGGCTCATGATTAACATTCCAATTTATCACAAAGGTATTCAACTACCAAACTCATCAAACCATGTCTTACACGGTCATGCTGGAACAGAAAAGGACCTTCCCAAAGTTGAAATATTTAGATAATTAACATTATCTTTAAAGCTACTGCATACAAATAATGCAACTGACAAAATCCCAAAACAACCCAAGCGCATTATCCCTCCTCCACCAAACTTTACTGTCAGAATAATGGATTCAGTCTACAGTCATTGTGACTGTGCTGATGTTGAAGATAGTCTGTCAGTGATAAAAATATTATCTACTGATGTGTATCCAACCCAGAAGCAATATAGACAGTTTCATTTCACAATAGTAGCACTTACAGTTACCTGGGACAAGGTATCTAACAGTGTGGAAAATTGAGAGTCCTAAGACTGTGCCACATTTAAAGACACTGAGCTCTTTGGTCTGACTCAATACACTGCCATTGTTTGTTTGTGGTGACTGCATAACTTTGATGAAATAAGACTAAGATAATTGACATAACTGGGCAAAAAAAGTGTGGAATAAGACAAGGAGAACACAAGGAAACACACAATTATGTCATTGATTTAAAGGGAAAAGCTTGTACAGAAATATTCACCTGTGTGAATAAGTAATTCCCCCTAAACTGTCAGTGTTCAGTCAGTGGCCATTAGGGCCACTGCTTTTCTGTTGGGTTTTTGGGGCTTTTATTTTGATATGTTTTCTGGGTTTTGCTTTTGTCACGTGTTTGGTATTCAGCTGTTTTCTGTTCGTGTCTCATGCTTTTCACCTGTCTGTGTTTTGCTCACTGATTATGTTCTGTATATATGGTTCTGTTTGTGTTCACGGTAGCTGTTTGTCCATCACCTCATCTTGCTTCTCGTTCTTGTTCCTGGTGGCCCACGTGCCCTTTTGTGTTATGGTAAATGAATCACGTTCTGCATGGATCCCTGGTCTATGTCTCGGTCCGTGCCAAGAGGAAGCTCTCGGTCGTGGGGGACTAGCCCCTACGTCCATGACAGTCTGCTGTTTTTCTGAAGCATTTTTTAGTCCTGATTATCTCTCTTTCTCCCAATGTCCTGTATCAGTACTCCACCAACGAACCCCCCTTAAATGTGAATATTTCGAATGTGTAGAATGTGAATGTGAGGCACAAAACCATGGCAATACTAAATGCAACTCAATGCTCTGTTAGTCTATGTATTATTCAAAACATTTTAAACGAATTAAGGATTGCATCAGCACTTTGCACATTTAATTGTCAATTGCAAAATGTATTTTTAAATGATATGCTTAGATTGAATATTGAATTGTCATTTGAAAAGGGCAAAAAAACATGGCAATTTGAAATGCAATTCCGTGATTCAAAATATTTTGAAATGAATAAAGGATAGCATTAGCACTTTGCACATTGAATTGCCATTTGAATGTTTGTGCTTATAATCTTCCATAAGACAACTGTGTTTCTAATTCAGAGCGCAAATCCAGTGAGCTACAGAGCAGGTTTTAACAAACCAGAGAGATTTAAACTCATATTGCTGGACCATTACCATTACACCATAGCTACTCCAATATGAAGTACTATATTCCCAGAGTATATGTGTTCTCAACATCTAGTCGCTAATTTGGCCAATCCCACTAGGAGATGGCTCGCTCTTGGCTTGCTCATCAGAGGCATTTCATTCACACACATTTATTTCATTTTGTAAAGCTGCTTTGTGACAATGACCATTGTTAAAAGTGCTATATAAATAAAATTAAATTGAATTGAATTGAATTTCAACACATATAGTCTCTTCATTCACTTTTTCTCCATAGTCACTGAAGAAGAGGCAATGTGTGGGGTGTCCCCCAGTCTTCCATGGTCATTTCACTTCTAAAGATGACTGTGCCACTCAAAACACAGGCAACTCTGCAGAAATGCTTACTGCCTCCAAGGCACTTAAGAAGATGAGAAGGAATTCACTTCCTCCGTCTGCCAGGTGAGGAGCATGTGAGTAAGTGTGCTTTAGAGTTCCTTCAAACTTCTTCCAGCGCTGCACAATCTGTCTGCAGTGAATGCAGTTTGTCCTTTCTGATTATTTTTTTATCTCTTTTTACAAATAGGAATTATGCATAAGAGGGTGTTTTTCTCAAAGCACTCGGATAACTAAGGGGTCTAAAAGTGTTTTTGTTTAAGCAGTGCCTTGCAAGAACCTTTCAGAGGAGGTTCTTACATCATTAAAGGATCGTTAATGAAATGTGTCACAGTGAAGAACCTTTTTCAATTGTAAAAACCTATTGTAAAAGTTATATACCACTTAAAGACAGCTACAAGAATTGTATGAAGTCAAGAACCATTTAGGAACCCTGTTTCTGACCCCTTAGCTGGGACCTGTGTCAGGTTACGTTTATGTTTATGGTATTTAGCAGACGCTCTTATCCAGAGCGACGTACAGGTTAAGGCCTGAATGCTGGTATTACACAGATATGATGTTCAACCTGAGATAGTTTCCTTTATAAAATCTTATTCTAATATCAACAAATTCCCTGCATAACACACTCATACCTCACTATTATCACAGCTCTCTGGTTTGCTTACACTTGGGAAATCTAGGAATCCTTCTGGCAGAACAGAAGGAGTATGTTTAAAATACCAGATTTTATGTGTAAACAAAAAAAGCTGTGTGGTAAAACTGAATTATTGTATTTTAAAAACATATTTTGAAACCCGTAACTTGGAATTAAGTAATCCTGGCTCGCCAGGTTTCTAACCTTCTGGAATGTGACAACTAAGAACTTTTTTCTGACGCAGATATGCGAATAAGTGGTGCGGTTTGTATAGGAAATCATTTTTGCACGCATTGACTGGCAAGGGAAATAAACAGTGATAAGCTTCATTAAGAAACAATCTGGGAAATCTGAGAACTGTGATGTTAGCTGCCTCAAAGAAAGGTGCAGTGATGGTTCATTTTCAGGAATAGAGTACAGAAAGCAGATAAGCAGACAGACTTTGCCAAACTCAGAAACGAATAGTCTTCATGGGTGGAGAGGGGAAGCAGTTTGGACAAAAGGAATGAAAACGGTAAATTAGACATACATGTAGTCGAACTATGAGGAGTGGGACATAAGACTGTGTAATGGTCAAAAATGATTATACAACATCAACCACAAGACCCTACTGTGTTCTGTAGGTGTGATGTAGGTGAGCTGAAAAGACTTTAAAATAGGTGTTAAAATAGCTCCTTTGGGTTAAGTGTTAAAATAGCAACTAAAATTAGGCTATTTGGACTGTTCCCTAAGAAGAACACCTTTGTTTATTAACTTCCACATAATGTAGTTATATCCTAATTTGATCTTTGTTTGCTAAGCTGGGATTAGAATTATAAATCCCATCTTAGATTCATGAAAAGGAATTTTGCAGTCTAGTCTTGACCACACTTACGCACAGCTGGCAGAGATTTGAAAGCAATTTAATTAAATTCAAGAACCTCAATTTTTCCTCACCCTGTAAGTATTGAAACTTTTCAATCGTGGAATATTTAAAAACTGCACATTTTTAATGCAAGTTGATCTCTTGATGCAGCATAGGACAGAACAAAGGCATACATCCAGCTATAAGATGACCTCTGAAAATTCTGTATGTCAAAACTGTTTATGCCAAACTGCTTTCTGCCTGTTATTGATTTGACTTTTTTTTCTGCACTCGTTTATAGTGAAGCAGGAAGCTGAAGCACAGGCCATCAGTATAATTACATCTGACAGCACACAGTACACACATTTCATCCTAACCAATCTCATCTATACAAAAGCCATATCAGGCCATTCATCTTTATGCCACACAACACAAAATTAAAAGAAAGGATTTCAACCAGTCTCTGTTGACAGGTTCTATAAATAGAATCAAGTCTGCCATCAAGCAAAGCATAACAACAAGACAATTCAATTTATAGCAAAGTGTTTTTTTGTAAATCACCTGAAATAATCAGTACATTAGGTTCCTCAAAACTGGAATATTTCACTGGAATATCTTTCTTCAACATACTCTCTTCTCGAGAGTCTACATGTCAATGTAATGTATGCCATATATTTCACTATATAGAGAACTGTAATTTATAGCAATTCAAATGCAACATTTAGAGATCACATTACAACTTAGTCTTGCCCCAACATTGAGAGCATTGAATCTGGAGAGCAAAACAAAGTGAAAGCTCCAGGGTGGTCAACCGTTCTATAATTACAGGTTGAGGAAAATTGTCCCAAAGCTCATAGGAATGTTTACATGAACAAAGCAAGCATCCCTTAAATTTGAAAAATTACTTATGGTGGATGAATTGTAAGTTTTGCTTTGTTTGACCTGGTGGTCCAGAGCAAGCACCACGTTGGGACAAGCGTGGGAAGGCCCATCGCTTGGTTCATCACACATTCCTCCCCCACCCACCTGGATTTTATGACCTAAACGTCTCCAATTACCCAGTCACTGACAGACAGACAGATGAGATGCTGCTCCGGGGGTCTGCAGGTAGGACAGCCAGCGAGAGGGGCACAAGGGGACGAGTGAAGGATGGGAGGCAAAGAGAGAATGATGGAGAGAGCGGAGCTGATGGTGGAGAAGAAGTAGACAGTGAAAGAGAGCACTGACTGAGCTTAGATAAATCTCTCAGCAGCAAGATGGAGCGAGGCCTTTGTCAGCCCATTAGCCGAGACGTCATCGTCAGGTGTTTTCTCCACCTTGTCACTGGACATGCCTTCTTCGCCCTCAGTGTCCCCATCAGCCCATTAACCCTTGCTGCTTCTGATGGCTCTCGGTGGACCTTTCCCTAGCACTATCAACAAATTATTACGTATCAGACAATGTTAATATAGCACTTGCACCCACTGAACATTATGTTCTTCTAGAACCATGCTTGGGTAATAATATGAAAAAAGCAAATATGGGGGAAAAAAACCCAAATGCATCTGCTTTTATTTAGAACTGTACTTCGAGAGAATTTGTCAAGTTTAAGTTAAGAGCAACCAGTAAATTGAGCTTCAACCGCATCGCAGGCAGAGGGAAGTGTAGCTTTGTCTCATGATTTATTATTCCTTAAATTTATGACTTTTTTTTCATAGTTTCCGGAAAAATATTCCTAGAGCTTTCAGAAAACGGGGGCTACAACTGGAATTTGTTTCAATTAAGCCAGAGTTTCAATGGGCTGTGGATAAGGCGATGACAGAGGGGACCATGTGTTGGGACATGGAGAAAAGAGAAGTCTCATAACTCTTTGAGTAGATTAAAACAGTAACTCCATTGTCCAGCATCAATACACAATTCCCACACCATGTCGTCGTCCCCCCCCCCTCTCAGAACCCATATAGAGTACCAGAGCTTTTCAGAACAATATTCTCTCATATAACAACCATTCCGGTATGAACCTTACAGTGCTTATCATAAGACGTACAAGAGAGAATCTTTAAGAGCAAAAAAATTCCAGTAGGCCTGTAATAGGTTGATATTAGAGTTGCCAGAATCACAGAGAGAAGTGGGAAGATAGCTAAAAAATCCAAAACATCCTTCTGAATCATACATGCTTGATGAGTCATAAGGATTTTGTCACTGTCAGAACAGGTCTGTCTGTATGTTTTATAAATAGAAAGTTTATAAGCGAACAAAGAAGTATTCTTAAGTTAATGTAATTGTATTTTCCAATTCGTTTTCTATTGACCGCAACAGGCTCTTACAATATACAGAGCAACCAGCATTTTTAAGTGGATTATAGTTTTTGATATGGCAGCGACAATGTGCTATTGCCCTTCCTCTGCTTTAAAAAAATACACGTTTTGTTCCAGTGTGATTATGATATGTGTCACGTAGTGATTCTATGTGATTACTAGAACAGGGTTTGTTAAGACAGTCATGAACACTAAAAGGACTAATCTCTGAGAGTAAAGTAGTAAGTGAGCTAAAATCCCTGCCACTGCTTCCTATTCTCTTTAGGCATCTGGTTACAAGGCTCTCTTTCCTGTTTATTTAGTAAAAGAAAGAGAGAGCGACAGAAGACTTGGCTGGACAGCCCCTCAACAAGTTCAACAATCAGAGAAAAGCTCCTCATTGGAAACAGATGACAGTTCCTCTACGCACCACCAGAAGTTGGATTAAAAAAAACATGGTGAGTCAAGCTGCTGGAAACCATTTACATTAACCATCCAACCAATATGTCTTTACTTCTGATTTAGAGTTATGGTACATATGTTTGGAATGTGAACGTTTGTAACTGAAACCACCCTCATGGTAAGTTTTGATAAACCTACTAAGATACTACAGATAATTAAATATGCTGTGATGGGGATGTGAGCATCAGAACTGGTTCATGGAGCAATTCTTTTACATCATGTGAATAACTGGGTGTCAGCATGTCACTTACCTTGGGAAGAGATGAGACAAGGATGTGCTTTAGCAAGCCTTGAGTCCTGGCAACAGTATTCCCTAATGGCAGTGGTAACATTCAGAATGATACTCATATCATCACTCTGGAAAACCAGTTCTGCTAAACCAAGACATTCTGGTGGCCCTATGGTGACCTACATAATATTTGCCCAGTGGTTCCAATGTTATGACCGCTCAACATATAGCAATTTTTTTTTTTTAACAGACACCAAGTGATTTAGTCTTATAATCGAAAGTTAATCCAATGTCATGTTTGGAACTGAAGTTAAATTAATGGCACAACTTGAAACTGAAACTGATTTCAATGGGGATTTGTAAAACAGCCTGAGTGACGTTTTAAATGTATTGTGAAGTCTTCTGAATATGCCTCTGAAAGATCAAAAAACAAATTGAAATGTATTTATTTTATATTATATAGGATCAGTTTTCACATGCATTTTAAAATCAAATCAGCGCATGTGTTTTCTAAATGATGACAAAGTGTTCTGAAAGCAAATGCTCCTATATGAATATTTGAGTATTTAAAATAATTTGAAGCCTGTTGAAGTGAACTGGAGTGGTAGCGTAAAGGGTCTCCGCAGTCAGAGCTGTTTTGCAGTTCTATGTGTAGGTGTAAGGTGAGCTGGGGTGTTCAGGAGAAGCTAGAGAAACATCAACAATTTGAGGTCAGAGCAGAATATTACTCCCATTCCAGCAGTTACCCCGCTGCTTCGCATGTCTGAAGCAAACTACACATCTGCTTTTACTTCGTGATTTACGCTCATAAGGGAGGGTGGGGGTGAGGGGTGGGATGACAGTGGGCAGAAACTAGTACCCCAGTTAATAGTCTGAGCACTGTTTTTTCCTGGATGGCACAAGCAGAAAGTATTTAGAGAGAAGGAGAGTGATACCAGCGTTAGTTTTCTCTATGAGTGGAAACATCCCTCTGCACTATGCTTGATTCTGCTCCACTGGAATGCATTGAGGTTGAAGGCTATGGACATGGTTGACATGGAGAAAGTGCAGAATCTTTTAGTTTTTTTCCCCCCTTTCGCTTCCTTGTAAGTCCTGCCTTGTGACAATTCCCTGCTTCAGTTTGGTACTCCCACTGAAGCTTTGACCTTTTCTTCTAACCACACCATTGACTAATCACCTCAGTGTTCACCAGTATGCCAGGAAACGATGAATGGGCTGTTTTTCCATCACTCTCTTCAGCTCCCTCCCCACTAATTACTCATCTACAGAAAACAAACACACGTTCATGCTGCTGTTAGCAGTGTTTTACCGCGTAATTCTCCTGTGCTGTGTGATTGTTTTACTCTCACTGAGAAGCATGAGATAGTTTATGACTGCAAACTTTCAGCAGGTCTAGTTCTTCTTTGACTCGCCAGACTCCGCTCCCCAGCTGCCTCTGTTTTGTTAATTACAAGACCTGACATTCAGGCGGGCCCTAAAATAGCAGTAATAATATAGATGGTGTTAACGACGAGGAAGTGTTGATACTGAGCTTGACACATGGAGAAGAAACAACCCACTGTTTCTTCAGGTCGTGCAGCAACTGTGGCCATGGCAGTGGCGTGAGCCCGTTCCAGTAGGAGGGGTGCTTCAGGTCTCTGGGCACAGGTGTGGATTAACAATGTTTGTTTTGAAAGCGATCAGCACGCCTTCAGATCTCACACTCTCTCTCACTCTCTTGCTTTGGAATGTCTGGCATCCCATGCTCCTTGTGTATATGTGTCTATGTGTGTGTGTGTCTGTGTGTTTACGTGCGTGTGTGTGTGTGTGTGTGTATATGTGTGAGTGTTTTTGAGTGCATGTTTGGATCAGCTGCTATCCCAACATCTGAGCATTTAAAATCCACTTACAGTGGATTGAATAGTATAAGGTGAGATGTCTAAACATGATGCACATTGTTGAGCGACTACAGAATTTCCAAATCTGAACATGCCTGCCTTTTCTGCGCTAAAGCAGTGCTGGGCAGAGAAACACACATCATCATGTGGATGGCTGCCTCTGATGGAGATAAGCTTGGATCTGGCCCTGGCCTGCTGAGTGGCAGTGAGCTATGCTGGAAGGTAGAGATGATACAAATCTTTAATACTTCATGTCCCAGAGCAATAGAAGAACCTCTTTATTTGATAAATGGAACCCATAAAGGGTTCTAAGTCAGCATTCTTTCTTGAGTGTAATATGAGGTACAGCCTAACACTGGGGTAAAATGTACTATCAGTACTTTATGGCATTAAGCAGGGTCATTTGCTTATAAATAAAATATTGAGAGAACATAATTTACTGAGGTTTATTTATTTAACCAGTGTAGATTTGTTTGTTTATCCAAAATCAGACTGCTGACTTTGCAGTTTTTTAAAGTGATTTTTTTCTTTTATGTGTATGTGGCATACACATGTTACAGTGGCATTTGGTGACCTGGTAGTCAGGGAGTTTTCCTTGTGATTGGAAGGTCATGGGTTTTAATCCCAGGACTTCCAGTGGCACCACTGAGGCACCCTTGAGCAAGGTACCATTCCCACAAACTGCTCTCCTGGTGAAACGTTGCTGGCTGCCCGCTGCTTCACTTGGTGAATGGGTTAAATGCAGAGAAAGAATTTCACATTGTTCACACTGTATGCTATGCTGTGATGTGTTCATTTTGGGCCCACTTTACTTTATTGTTGCATTTACAGTGTTTCCTAGAAACACTTATTTGTATATCATGTGTTTGTCAGGGTGAGGAATCAAACCCTGGTCTGTTGGGAAGTAAGTGGACATATTAACATCACAAACTGTTATATAGAGACTAGAACAGTATTGTTACTGTTGCTGTTTCTGCTGAACACACACCAGGTCTCAACAATAAATAATAAAAAAGTCTTTGCCGTGTGAGGAGGGCTGATGAATAACACAAACACACACACGCATATGGAGATTCATCCTGAAGACAGCTCCTACTTGAGAATTGATTAATGAATATACAGTAGTGAAAAATGGATCGCATGTCCAAGGATAGAACTGTATATTACATTATCACTCATGACAAGCACATCAAAAACACAATATTGATGACTATGAATAAAATAATATTTGAAAATTAGACAGAAGCATTTTTTTAAACTCAACAAAATACATTGTTATGAAATTCACCAAAGCAGGACAATGAAATTCTAACCAGCAGAATGAACCTATAAGCAAGCAATATGATGATATCCAAAAAAACATAACAAAAAAAACAACAGCTTATAAATATAAACTTTGTGTAATCAGACATGTGTATTTTGAGTAATTTATGAGTTCAAACGCACCTCAGCTGTCACATTTTTATAGGAAAGTGATGGACACACACCTGGCTGTCGAAGAAAATGTGATTTTTCAGATCAGACAACTTCCCTTCAGTACATCATACTCTAGTTCTGATGCACAGGTGCCCTTTTTTAGGCATTTTAGAAAGTGGGCAGGGGTTAGCATGGGCACTACCCCTACACAACCGCATTCACAGTAAGCGGTTTGGCTAAGATAGATCTGATTTATCCAGTCTCAGCTGTAACACAGCTTGTCGGTAATTGACTGTGAAATGCGCTATGGCATATTACAAGGAGTACAGGAGGGCAAATAATTTCAGCCCACAATTTACATCTCCACTTTTTGCAATATACAGATCAAGGTAGATTGAACAGCCAATACAGCCAGTCCATTAGAGCCAGAGAAGAGAGAGAGAATTCAAAAGTCTATTGTTATCTTTTTTTAGATAGAATGAGATTTTAGAGATTTTAGATTTTTTAGAATGAGAGCTTGTTATACCTAGATTGCTATTTATTGTTTGCTAGCTGACCAAGTCATTCAGTGTTCATTAAAGGAATGGAAGACTGTTTGAGCTTGTTAAATATTAGGTAAGACAAAATTGACTTAGGGTAGCAGAAAATAATGC
The DNA here is from genome assembly GCA_037974485.1 of Hemigrammopetersius urotaenia. Lineage (NCBI taxonomy): Eukaryota > Metazoa > Chordata > Actinopteri > Characiformes > Alestidae > Hemigrammopetersius > Hemigrammopetersius urotaenia. The sequence continues at coordinate 15,353,393 of JBBPDC010000007.1, read as the reverse complement.
ACATTGCAGGTGGTACTGCAGTCTTGTTTTATAAGATCTGAAATATATTTTACTGGCACTTTTACTAGTTGCTGACATCCCCCAGAGTCTGGGGGACGGGGAGAAGATTTTTAGGGTAGCTGGTGCCCTGGTGATTAGGGAGTTGCCATTGTGATTGTAAGAGTGTGGGTCTGAATCCCAGGACTGCCACTGGCACCACTGAGGTGCCCTTAAGCAAGGTACTGTCCCCACACACTGCTCCCTGGGCACTGTGCTCTTGCCTGCCTGCTGCTTTACTTGGTGAATGGGTTAAATACAGGGAACAGTTTCATCCTGTTCACACTGTGTGCCGAGGGTTGTGTGTTCATGTGTGACTTAAAAAAAAAAAGTGGGACCTTATAACAAACATTCAGGTTTTTACATTATATATTGCTGCTTTCTAGAGTACTTTGGTAATGATTTGAAGGGGCTTTCAGATGTGGTGCTATAGTGAGTAAGCTGCTGTATATTTTGTTCTACCATCTGATACTATGATGAGTTCTCACTGTCTGTAGTTGTTTTAGGCCTCTTACATTAGGAGCGCAGGACTGCATACCATCAGAGCTCTGTTGACAATCAGAAAAGCCTAGATGCCTGACTTTTGGCACAAAGTTGAACACGTAGGTACAAAGAAATATCAGTCTTATTTATGATGCACTTGGAGGTCCATTATTGCATTCTCTATGTTCAGCTATAAAAAAAGGAAAAAAACAAACTTTGATGCTTGTTAATGGTGCAGGAAAATTCAAACGACAAGCAGAAAAATCAAAGAAAAATGAAATGATACCACACAAATCAAATAAATTAAAGAGCACAGCTAGTTCAGAGGACAAAGAGGAAATTCCATTAGTGTCTGCAACCTGTTAGAGTTTTAATACCTGAATATTAAAGGCTGAATCAAAGAGCAGTCCCACATGATATATACGCTGAATGCATCTCTGTCGACAATAAAAGAACGCTTCTATTTGTGTGGAAACAATGTGGTTGGATGTTTCGATTTTTCATTAATTTTGGAAGTGATGCACTCTGCCAGGCACGCAATGGGTGTCTTAGTCAGAAGTGCTTTAGGACCTGATGATACACCATGAAGAAGAACTTTCCCACAACCTACCACACACACACACTAAAATAGCCTTAACAGGAAATGGTGAGGTAAAAACTGTTTCTATGATCCACCTAAGAGGCAAACCAACTTTTTACTTAGCACATCCAATGCCGAATGTCTGGAGAAAGGCTTGTGGCGATGACTGTTTAGCAATACTTAGTGTAGTGACTGTCAGATGCATTGCTTTTCTCCCTGTTTTTGGCGTACAAGACGAAATGATATGTGTTTATTATTATATTCCACATTTCACAACCTTACAATGTTTATTGCCAGGATAATTACTCGTATTTTATTCTATTAGAACTGCTTTGAACATTGATGTTCATTTCTTCTCAGCTGATCATCTCTAGTAAATATACTTCTTGCAAATGTATACAAGCACTGAAAAATGGGTCAAGAAATGGTGTATGGTGTAACACTTGCCTTGCAGCACTAATCAATCTGTTCTGTGCTACACTGTCTCATTTTGAGCACTAATTATTAGATCTATATCATCAGAAGGAATGAGGTATAGGGGAAATGAGGGAAACCTCAATGGCTTCAGCTCAGACCATGTTCAGGGCTTGAACTGGGATGTTTGTAATAGGTCCGATCCCCCCCCCAGGCCTTCATGTTTTGCCCCTCTGTTTGAGCGTGCAGAGTACATCAGGCCTCTGTGGAAGTGGTTTCCAGAGCAGCACACCAAAGTTAATGCATTTAAAACCTTACATATGTCTGTGATTGTGGTTGGGCTGGAGTAGGAGCTGAACTAGGTATCCTGCTGTTTACTCTCTGCAACAACGCTAGTTGTCGATGAGTAAACTGAGGCACCTCTGAGTCAATACATTGGTTTTTATATTGTCCTCATGAGACACAGGGCTTACAATGTAATGCATTTTAGAGACATCATCTGGCACAGTTTTGTTTGAGGTTACAAACAAAGTACACGTTTTCTGGCTTTAAGCATTTTATAGTTATAAAGAAGTCCTGTATCCATTATAGGCTGCTTGGTGTGTAATTCATGACTGGTAGCAGATCAAAGTGCTCTTGTTGGATGGGTTGTGGAGATGGCAGTAAAGGTGAATTGGAGGCCCACCTGCACTCCAAGGTTCAGAGGCTCTCTGTAATGGTTTACTGAGTTTTCCTACTCTTCTCTCCTGCATGTAAACACCTGTCAGCTCAATGATCCCCCCAGAATGGTACTGCCAGTAATCTCTGCTTTTTACATTCCCTCGGCCTGAGACAATAGCACATCTCTCTCTCTCTCTCTCTCTCTTTCTCTCTCTCTCTCTCTCTCTCTCTCTCTCTCTCTCTCTCTC
>JBBPDC010000007.1:15333890-15347471 GCA_037974485.1 Hemigrammopetersius urotaenia | reverse complement strand
TCTCTCTCTCTCTCTCTCTCTCTCTCTCTCTCTCTCTCTCTCTCTCTCTCTCTCTTTCTTTCTCTCTCTCTCTCTCTTTCTCTCTCTCTCAAATGGAAATCATGTAAAACTACTCAGTGATCAACTGCAATTAAATAAAGAAATAAAAGTATGAAGGGTGTTAAGTATGAGAGTGTATCCCATAAGGAACATAGAATATAGAATAAGAAAAAACTGTGTGGCTAGGATACAAACTAGTAACACTAGAAAATGCCTGGTCTGTTTTCCTTACTGTGACAAGCAGACTTTCTTGCTGGTGGTGGCTTGAAGGCCCACATCCTGCTGAGTTTCCTGACTGGAGTGTAGAGGCAGTAGATAGCATTACTTAATGTGATGCTCAGAGGCTAGACTTCAATTTAGTTTGGTGCTGCTGGCTAGATTAGAGACATAGATGGAACTGATATCACTTAAGAGTGCGTGTGTGCTCAAACTGGCCACAAATGCTGGCAAAGCACTGTTCCATAATACCGCCAAGGGCATACATATTGTGAAACTTAATAAAGTACACAAAATATGTCCTCAGACTGCTGTGGAATGAATGGTATAGGCAGCTGCAAAAGCTATGGTGACTAAAAAGCAGTGAGAGGGTAAGGCATTGGCCAGCATGCTCGTTTGGAGTGCTGAGAGGTAGAGCAGGGCTTTCACACTCATAAATACTGCACTAATATACAGTTACACTATATGGACTGTGTAACAGTATAGGCACAACTCAAGACAATTTATTAAATTGATGAAAAGTTACTTTTTTATGCTTAGCTTAACTTTTTTTTTGTTTTGTTTTGACTTGTTTTTACAATTTTTACCAAACAAATATGGGAAAGTTTCAAACCAGTTGACAGAGAATGATTATTTAATCATAGCATCACTAACTTTTGTCTCTCAAGTCTTCATTTTAGCAAAACTAATATGAGTGATGAAAAAAATGACTGATGAAAATGAGTGCTGGGAAAAATCTCATTGCAACTTTAAGCAACATCATTTCAGTTCATATGACAGAATGATGTACTGTTGGAGGGTGCAAGAATTTAGTGGTCTGGCTGAACTGAGTGGGCACAGTATGGGGTGTGGGCAACTGGAGCCTGGGGAAGAGGCACTGTGGCATCTTAAATGATATTTAATCACACCAAGCAGCAGGCCGGCACTTAAGCTTCCTTTCTCTCTCTAGCTTAATCAAATAGCACTTGATAAATGTGTTTAATAACATTAGGAAACAAGAGCACGTATGTGACCCATCAGTTTGGCCGGAGGTGAAAAAAGAGGCAAGGCTTCCAAATCCTGAGGATTTGGCTGTGGTTTTCTCAAGAACCTTTCCTACATACGTGGAGACAAATTGACTGGGGGAGGTGTGCATGAGTGTGTGCGCACGTGTGCAAGGGGAAGGGGGTATCTTTAGCATAGAAGGAGACTCACTTATCTGAGAGTGAAGGGGTCATTTGAGTCCTTCAAGGGCACAGGAGGATAACAAGCATCAGAAGGGCACAAGCCAAACTCTCTGTGTCTTTCCTCTGATGTTCAGTGTGACAGTATGAGAGGAAAACAGTCTGAAAGAACGACATGTGAGAAGAAATGAATAACAAAGAAAGCAAATTACCATCAAAACAATTGATCGAGGTAAATTAGCGGCAGAAGAAAAGATAGCTGTGGGAAAGGGATATGCTGAGAGTGGTAGTAATGTAATTCATGTAATGATGTTAAGAAATGAAGGTAAAGTAACCATATTCCATTACAGTTTTAGAAAAAAGGTGATCATTTTGACATATTTTAATGTGCATCTGTCATTACTCAGTAAAGTAAACTCAGAAAAGTAAACTTTAGCTGATGTTCATTTGGAAGTTATGATTTAAGTATGGTGTAAAACCCATCTACCAAACTGAGTTGCAGAGTAGACTGCAGCTACATTTAACAGACTCCTTCCTATAAGATAATATTGGCTTAAAAGGTCAAATCAGCTCACCCAAGTAATCCACATCTTTCCTGTGAGTGCAATTTGATGGAAGGATAAGATAAGAAATTGAAGGCACAATATCCTGTACTAAAGGCTGTGCTATCATGTCCTCATAACTATGCATGTCTTACTGAAATACCCGATCAATTCTATATTTAAATACCCCATCTATACTTAAATACCTGATCAATTCTAACCCCAACCCTGACTCGATATTCACATTTTTAAATGAAAGTGTACAAAGTATATTGTACAAAGCATATTACAGTTTTTGTTAAAGATGTCTCATTGAAATAGATTTTGTCTCGTCTTTATTTGTTTCATTATTCATTTTTGTGACAGAAAATGTACAATAAGTCATCTGTCCTGGTATATATTTTAAAATAACCTTTCAAATCTTCAGGATGTACTGAAACCCTGCACTGCATGCACCTCTCTGTTAGTGTCATTGTATAAAGGGAGATAGGGAGAATAAATGCTGTAGGGTTGTTTTGTGCATCTCTAATTTGTGACCTTCAGAAATCTAAAGTTTTTCTTTTTAAAAGCATTTGTAATTGTAATTGGAAGGTAAGTGTGATTATTCTATTTTACTAAAAAGTGATTACAAATTTCCACTATTTATCATATTTATCATGTTCACTGTCATAATGATTTTTTTCACTTCATTCATATTGTCTTCATTCAAATTTGCCAAAATGTTTTATTTCTCTCTGCAAAAACTGTACACACAATAATTTATTTTTGGATTCAAAGAGTAATAATAAACATTCAACACTTCAACACAGTATTGATGAAAGGTATAGAATCTTCACTCCTCCTTCACTTATCTGTGTGTTTGTATGAACTTGAAGTCACAAATTACTTCATATAATAAACACATAGTTTGCTTGGCTGTAACTTCCAAGGGTTACAGTGACGTCTACATAATGCTAAAATGAGAAATCAGTCTTAAAACCTTAGAAGTCTTTTGTTTGTTTGTTTGATTGATTTTAAACAAAAATAATGAAATGGCGTTCTTGTGTCCAGGTTTTTGTTCGGATCAGCTGTAATGGCCTTGTTCTTCCTACATGCTTTGTTTTTCTGTGCACAGCTTGAAGTATATTGGACATGGATTTCAGGTTACACTGAAACTTCTTCAGTCATGCTACAAAACGTCTGCACCTCTGTTTATGCACAGTGCTCCTCTGCTTTTCTCTGCTCTCTACACAGTCTTCTCTTGCTGCCCTGAAATTGAGGGCCCCCCAGGCCTGGCCCCATTCTGAAAGCCAGCATCCCCTTGCCCTCAGCGTTTAGAATGAGGGCAGGATTAACCCCTCTCAGACACACACTTAATGCTCATAAACCTCTTCCCCTGGACTGCTTCTACTAAAAACAACAGTTGTGTGTGTGTGTGTGTGTGTGTGTGTGTGTGTGTGTGTGTGTGTGTGTGTGTGTGTGTGTGTGTGTGTGTGTGTTAAGGGCCTCCACTTTATTGTAAAGGCCATGGAATGTCGTGCTCTTATGCGTGATTTGCACAAATGTAAATCACTGAATTCTCTGTCAGGTTTGCTTTTAAATGCCACGTTGCTTTTAAATGCCACATCTGAGGTTTCTCACTGCTTCTCTTGGGCACTAAATAGAAGAGTTTCTGACAACAGGAAATATGGAGGAAACTGGGGTTTATTTAATGCTTCTTTTTGTTCCCATTCCAAGGAACCACGTAACGGCATACTTTTGTTTATGACCAGCAACTTGGAGCAAAAACCTGTGGCGTTTGGTGCAGGTTGAACTTATGCACAGCATCTACATGAAAGACGGGTGCGTGTGGTAGAGAAGGAGGAACGGGGGGAAAAAACGAACAAACACCTGCTTGCAATTTTGGAAACTGAAACTCCAGAGTCTGAGCCTTGGCTGGCACAGTGTCTCCACATCATTTTTCAGATCAATCCACTATAAATCCAACATAAATGCGGCATCAGTGAGAGCAGCAAGAGAACACAGGGCCGTTCTTGACCCATGGCCAGCGGAACATGAGAGTGTCTGCATGAAGACCTCTGTCTCCTCCGTCTCCGTGCACATGAGACCCCTCCAGTCAAGCTGGCCTATATGTGTCATGTATTGTATTGTATATGCGCCACAATAAAATATTCATATTATGTTCTCACCTACTCTTTTTATTTTGCAACCCTGCATGGGAAGCCTCAACATATTCAGCCATTTTGTTCATTCATTCTTTCCCAAGGTGGGGTGCCTGTTTACAATTAAACTTAATGCAAGAAGTTAGGCAGGGATATTGACCAAGCACTCAATGTTAAGCCATACATACCATGTGTTCATCTGTGATCGCCTGGACTAACAGGACAGGCTGTTTCTAAACAATCTAATGAATATGTAATTCTAGATGTCAACTTACCTGAGAAAAAAAAACCCTCTCAGTAAAGGAAACAGTGCAGTCTTGGAATGAGCAAAGAATTCCTAAACTTGTCCTCTGCCAACCACCTTGTGAGAGCTGTTTGGAATCCAGTGAAGAACTTAACTTTGTGCCTTCGAGCTAAGATTTTTTTTCATTCCATCTTGATTTAAATATTTTACATTTGAGCATTCAGTTCTGATTTCCTGACTAGCCTCACTGAGCCACACACATTTTGTAGCTAGTTTTTAGTTTGGTATATGTGAGTCTTTTTTGCTGTGCTGGACCTGCTTTGAATTTGATGCAGATATCCACTTACCAAATCACACAGGCCTCCGTCGGCCTGGTGTACGGCCGGAAGCTTATTCCGTGCCTGATCCTCAGCAGTATCAAAGAACATGTGCATCCCTTGCTAATTTTTTCCTCCTCTGTTTTATCCTAAGGATGGGACTGTTTTTGTGGTCCACTTACGCTGGGAACTCTTCCTGAGCTCTGTGGATTTGTATGTGAGGCGTTTAATGTTGGCTCTGTGCCGTTTATACACGCGTCTGCTTCCCCTCATAGTCAAAATTTTGAAGAAGAAGGGCTTAAGGCAGCAGCGTCTAGCTTAATGGGTCCAAAAATAAAGGGGAAATGAATGGGTTATCGGCTCATTTACATATATGTCATCGCTGGTCATGTGGGCATGAGGGTTGAATGGTTGATGTGAGCACAGATACTAAAAAAACAAAAAAAGAAAAGGCCTGCATAGTAAATGTTAGTCAGACTGAAAACAGACTGAAGGCCACATTAATGGCAGATGTTAAACTCATTTCTGACCAGGCTGAATCTGTTGATACCCGGTGAATGACGGTGATTCCATTGGGAGGATAAAAGTAATGACTAATGCCAGCATGGCTGGTGCGTGGGTGACTGAGAGGCAGAGAAAGGGGCATGTCTGCAGGGCAGCGGCTGGCATGGCCGATATGGCCGACACGCTGGGTGAACATAGTGTACATTTCTGCTGCTGCAGAGGAGCTGAGGCAGGGCATTGCACTCTCTGGGCGATAAGAGCAATGGAACAGTGCCTCCGATTGTACACCTAAAGCCGTGCAGCTGAGTGAGGAGCCGTGCAGGAATGCACACACAGCCGTCACAACTATGAAAACAACAGCTTCTGCTTTCCTCACACCTTGAACAGCTTGATTAGCCTCAGACGTGCTACTAGCAAAACCTCTTAGGCTTTCCTGCAGCCCATCTTCGCATTCAGTGTACATTCAGTATGTGCACATACATTGCACAAAAGATGCTTAACATCAAATCTAATGGCACTGACTAGATTGTTTATTGTGTGTTTGGATGGGAAACAGAAAAATGATGATGCAATCTTACTAGTGAAAAAGGAAGCTATAAAGATTAAATCTAGAAAAAAACACGTCTCACATTCATAGAGACAGAAATTGCTATCGTATTGATCTAAATGTTTGACATAAGAGGCCCGTCTCGCACGTCCTTCGGCATCTCTTTGTAAATCTTTGACAGGTAAAATTCAGCTTCCCTTGTGAGAACCAACTTGAGTGCCCAGAGCATGATGAAAGACTCTCGATGTAGAGCAGAAACAAACAGATAGGGCCAGAGGGATGTGCATCCTCAGTCACTGTATGTGCTCTTCTCACTTTGTTGTGGAGGCTCAGTAAACCGTAAATGTTTGAAAGAGACGGTATCTTCCCTGCAGTCTTACAGTTTTGTTGTACGTGCCTGGTAGTGTAAGACACAATGGATGCTTTTGGGATCTTTGGGAAAGATTAAATTGTTGGGTTTTGAGTTACCTTGTATTGGGTTTTTAGTAACTCAAAACCCAACACCTTACACCCAACACCTTACATACCTTACACCCTATGAGACCTGCTATAGCTTGTGACTTAAACTTTGTGATGTAAACATGTGAGTTTACTATTACACTACAGGTTTAGGCTTTTTTAAATTAAATGAGCTACCAGGGATTCAGAGTAAACAAATGAAGTGAGAGAAGAAGATAGCAGGATGGAAGAGCGGAAACGGAGTTTGAGGCTTTCAGGTCAACCAACCGGAGAACTGAGTTAGGCCCAAGAGTGGGGAAATGAGGGAATATGGGCATAGTGGAGCAGAGTATCAGCAATAGCAATGCACACTCACCCAGATCTTTTCAGGAAAAACATTTTCGGATGACCTTTAAAAAACAATGGCTTCTGTAAGCAGTGGCATAGATAAACCATTAGTTCCCTAAAGATTATTTAAATGTGTGAATGTGAAGAACCCTTTAAAGACATAAAAACCTTCACTTTCCAAGATATGTTACATTACGTGCAGGTTCTTAAAAGCTTATTCATCTCATTAGGATATATTGATGGAAAGCTTATTTAGGAAATCTAAACAATATGTTCTATGGCATTGCACAACAAAGCCCTGTTGATTTTGAAGAGGCACATTCAAAGTGTGTGAGTAACAAAAACTCAAGAGCTATCAGTAAAAGGTAATTCATTATGTTTTGCCACAGGAAAGCAGCGGCGTTTTACCTTCTCTGAACATTACATCTAGTTCTTACAGTAGCTCTGAGAGAGACTGGTTCAAACAGCTGGGAGCCCTGACATACTTCTTCACAGCAGCTTCCTCTGATGGTGGCGAATGCTGAGTGTTTGCCCCTATGTCCTCTGCTAGAACTGCTTAGGTTCAAAGCAGCAGAAGCAGCTGTGGAGATGAATATAGGTAACCTCTGAGAGCGACCAGTCCACGCGGGGGCCAAATACAATGGTACGGTTCGTAAAAAGGCGCAAAAGAATTTTGGATCTGTTGCAACTTTGCTCAAGATGTTTAGAAAAAGAAAGGCAAAAGAGCATAACAAGATGAAGACAGCAAAATGTTTGATGAGGGCATCATAATCCACATCCTTCTCATATGGGTGCAGCCCCCAGCCCCCCCAGTGTTTTACTCAGTTAGACCACTCAGTTGGGCAGTGATACATGAGATTTGCAGTGGAGATCTGTGTATCCATAACCCGGCAGTAAGTAACTGGCAGTGAATGGCATTTTAATTGAGATTATAACCTGTTAGAAACATTTTTAATCTCTCCAAAATGCAACACATGGTTGTTTATATGGTAAAAATATTTTCTGGAGTTTGTCAGAGTTGTAGAGTAGTGAGAAGCTTTACTACTTATAGGTATCATTTCTTGTGCACTGAAAACTACACAGTTACTCTTCTGTCTCTCTCTGTTGGAGACTGAGATGAAAGAGATGAATGAATCTATCTATCTATCTATCTATCTATCTATCTATCTATCTATCTATCTATCTATCTATCTATCTATCTATCTATCTGTCTATCTAACATATGTTAGGAGTTAGAGTGTGTGAGGTTAGCTCTTAAGAAACAGACAAAATGAAACAAGAGGCTGTTAGATGGTAAGCAAAAATGAGGAAGATGAACAATTACATAACATCACAAATTATATCTGTCAATCATAAATATACTACAATTAATTTTCAGGGCATCGAAGTTTATGTTGCCTGGGCAGCAGTCTAAGAGCTGGCCGTTGTTTAATGTTTTTAACTACAATTTGTGTACTGTCACAGTTGATGAAGGTTTTTTGCAGATATTCTGTAGATGGAATGATACACTGTTGTCCTTTGAAACCTATTATACTCGGTTTTTATATTTCCACTGTTTCAAGCTACATTTGTTACAGTATGGATCCCCCCCCCCCTTTTTTTGTTGCTATTTGCATATAGAGTCTGTGCCATCCCTATTAACAGATTTTGGGTTTTTGTTCTCAAAAGGAAAAAAAAGGTTATATCTCCTTCTTTTCCATCTCCCAAGTGTTATTCTCTTCAGAACGAGGGGCGAGTGAGTGACACATCCTCTCTCGCCATCATCTTCCTCTCCTTATCTGTGCTTATGCTGACTGACACTTCTCCATTGGCCAGGGATGCCCACTATCAGATGTGTCAACCAGCATTATTTGAGGGAAAACATTACAATTCGTTCCGGAAATGAGCTGCAAATGGGGTGCTGGTGGTGGGCGTCTAGGTTCTGATGCAGAGTAGTTATTGTGTCTACAAGTGCCCGGTCATAAGAAGTACTAAAGCTGGCCTAACGATCCCCCTAATCATACTACCACGGCTGGAACTTCAGAATGTATCCTCATGCTTTGTCTACAGGAGGGATTACAGGACTTACAACATGCTGAATATGCGGCAATCATGTTACAGCCTTCACTGAAGTTTATGTAAAATGTTCTTCCTTAATTTGATGTTCTTGATGTGTTTTTTCCAGGCTCTCTCTGCTGAAAACTTGTTCGAATGGCTGACGTTGATGAATGCCTGTAAAAGATACGCTGCAGGTAGGATATGGTTTCAGGGCTCAGTGGCGGAGGGCTGACGTGAAGGGGGGAGCAGATTAAAAGCTGCATGGGGAGGGCAGGATGTTTGTTTTCCAATGAGGCATGACCCTGAGAGACTGGGGCAGGGCTCTGCATCCCTGCAGCACAGCCTTTGAACACAGGTGAGTGCAGCACAGGGCCCTGTCCTGCTCCCTGTTGGTCTCTTTGATTTCTCTCTTTCTTTATCTCTGACCCCCCTCTTTCGTGACTCGTCCTAAATCTTTTTATTTCCTTTTCACTCGTCCAATTACCTTCCTTCCCCTCGTCCTCTCTCCCTTCACTCTGCATCTTTCTCACTTTCACCGGTCCCCAGTCTATCGGCTTTCTCCTGCAAACAGTGCTGTTTCTCTCTGCGGCCAAGCTTTGTCAGCGCCAGAGCTTTGGGCCGATAACAGGTGTGGATGTGCACTCTGAGGCAGCATTATCTACCAGTGTGGGCAGGCTGTTGGTGAGCATCTGTGCATCATGAAAAAAGGGACAGGCAGACCCTAAACATATACTAAAGTACTAAAGGAATGACTGATGAGACACTGATTTTAAGTGTTCCACTCCCCACCAGACATGGTTTCTTCTACCTTCTTCATTTCTCCAAATTCTTGGCAGGAAAAACATTTAAACAACACAGTCATTACGCACAACTGTAACACTTGCCACCGCTACACTCTACAGCTGATGTTTATTTACAAAATAAAAACCATCATACAATAACAATACACTCCCCTCCAGCAACACAAGCTAAAAATGACATAAAAAATAATGCTGATTATAGTTGAATAAGGTCAAAATGTAATCAGATTCAGATTCCAGGTTTTCTGAGTAACATGATTGTCAGTTTTTAACTGGGTTAGCTGTGAATTGTTAAATGTAGTTGTTAGTTAACAACTGTCACATTACTCAAATAAATACTATAAATGCAATGAATGAAATCAGTTGAAACGGTATTGGTATTTATCATATACAATATATTGTATCAAAACAATTAATAACAAGCCACTAAATACCCACGCACTATTTTTTTTAATATCAATCCACTTATTTAGATTCTAAAAACGTTTCTGTGGCACATTTTTAAATGGTGCTAGCTTGACTGCAACATCAGTAAAGAAGAAATATCTTTAACACTGATGTTTATTTGGTGTTGCAGTGATGCTTTCCCCTATTTATTTCCAAAATATTTCCAAACACTAACACTTTCAAAAATGTGGTGCAGAAAAGTGTTTAAAATCTAAACAGTGTTAATGATGCAAATACAAGTAAACACAAAAGGCCTAGCAAAAAAAAAAACGTAAGTAGAACTCAAAGGACCAGGTGAACAAAAAGTACTGTAGTCTCTACAGAACTGCAGTTGACCTTGTTTAATACACCCATCATATTGGTATAGGAACTGAAACGGTTAGACCCTATTCCTCCTTTTTTATGGTCCTCTTGTTCTAAAGCTTGAAAGTGAAAGATGTATGCAACAGTAAAATATTTCTGGTGCTGAACCAAAACAACAGAATGAAATGCAAAAGAATAAATTAGGAAATCTGAGTGAATCACCAATCACTATGTATACTAAGTATGTTTTCCATGTAAATATACTAATAAATGCAGTTAAGTACATGGATCTAAGTAGCTCCACTGGGAAGAAGGTTGAGAGAAACAGCGAAGGTGCGTTTGTGGTTGCTCTGAGGGATTGGTGTGTTTATTCATTTGTTTCATGCTGTAATTCTTTATACGGTGTGTGAAATGTAGGCCACCCCAGGGCATGCATATCTTCCCTCAGACAAGCTCTGCATGCTTTACTTTTCTTAAGAGGTTTATTCCCACAAGACATTGACACAGTTCCCCAGCAGAAGTGTGGCAGGCAGACTGTGGCATCTCAATGTTTTGCTGCTTTTTTTCCTGAGAGACCCAGAAGGTCTACAAGTTCATCTGAAGTGGTTGATGAAGACTAGAGATGCCAACTTCAGCACACTATTCCAGGAAATATAGCTTGTGCTTTGAGTGAACAATAGAAAAATACTAATTAGAATGAGTAGTAGCTGAACACAAATATTTGTTGTCATAAATAATGACAATTCAAGACACGCTTCTTAAAACTAAACGCTAATCTAAAATGATACACTCTTGACAAAAATATTGTTTAGACACAGAAGAAGCTCTTTTGGTTCTCATATTTCAATTAATGATTTTTTAAAGATTGTTTAATGTGATGCAGTGCTGTGAAGAACCTTTTAAAACTTTAAAAAAACAATGTTAACCTTTTTTTTACGTTCTTTTCACACTTGCATTAAACACTAAACACTTGCATTAATAATGTAAGAATAAAAAAACAGGCCCCTTCATTTCAAGTTCTTCATCCTCCTCTTTAAATTAACTTTAGTTACAGCTCTCAACACTGTGAGCTGCTTCTCTGATAATACGTATAGGAGTATATATTGCCTGAGTTGCTCACACAAACACAGCACTTGTGTCATTATATAACGAGCCAGCATACTGAAATGACTGTTTTTTCCAAGCCTGCTTGTGCAAACGCACTGGGGAGAGGCAGTCTGAGAGGGGTGCTGAACTTGTCTGAGGAGTGGACGATGGATAGCCAGACTAGTATTCCTGCTGGGGTACTTTGTGTGTGTGCTGTGCAGTAAAAGAGGGAGAGGACTTCACGCGGGAATCAGGAGGAAAAGTGTGCTGCGGTGCACTTCGGGCCGTGTTTTTCCATCCTCATGCAACACCTCTCAGCACTCGTAAATCTCCTCTTCTTAACAACCAGCATTAAAACGTCACAGATTAAATAGCTGGAGGATGACTCCATTGTTGATGCTAGAGAGTGGAAATCAGTCTTTATGGCTGGTCAGGCTTTTATCAGGAGTGTTTGTGAGATCCCAGAACTTCCTGTGATATGTGACAGAGCAAGGGGCAATCTCACTAAATAAGGAATGTCTTCAAGGTCAGTCGTTCTTTGTAGCCGCATCGTTTTTCTCATTTTTAATGTTGCAAGGAGGGTGGGCACGATAAGTATAGCTGTATCAGAGACACTGTCGGTTTTAGTCTGGAGCTGACACGAAGTCTATTGCATGTTGCATATGGAAATATCTTAAAGCTAATATGCGAGCTTTACTACACTGTACTTTAGAGGGTGCATCATCTTTGGCTCACACAGTTGACATAATCATACTCCACCTATAAAGCTTTTGTAGCAAGCTTTATAGAATGTTGGCAAAAATCCCTTTTATCATAACAAGAGACTGTAGACTGCGGCTCAGTGCTTTTTTAAATTCCTACTTTTAAAGTGCAATATTATCTTTAAAAGTAATTTTGTAAATGTAACTTTAAAAAAGAGAAGAGTGAGATTTATTGTGGTGGTTTAAAATCTACCTTGCTGTAAATGACTTCACCTAGTCCAGTTCAGCAGTGTATCTTTTAAAAGTGGAAGCTGAACGTGTATGTAGTGACAGCGCACATTTTATTAGGCCGAATGGGATTTTTGCCAACATTCTGTAACGCTTGTCTGACCTCACAACAGTTGCTACGAAAGAGCTCATTTGTGAGTAAAGGGCAGCTCTGATGCAAAAGACCTTGGGTTCAAGATCTAAGTAAAGAAAAATGGGTTGGTGCTGCAACCTCCATCAGCATCAATGGGCACCTAGTGAGGCAGTTCTTAAACTTTTTCAATCTGAGCCCACTTCGTGAATAGTATGGTTAACTGTTCTATCCCCCAGCACTGACCTTCTCTTACTACAGACATGATACGGTTTTATGACCTTTAATACGATACAGCCAAAGTAGACTTAATGAACAAACAAAATGAAAAATGAGAACCACAGATCTAGCAGTCAATAATAGAGTAAACCCAGCTGTAAAGCACTGTATGCACTATGTACAAATATTTATTACTATAAGATTAGAGGTGCTTTTGTGTTTATTATCAAGCATCAGTTTTGAGCCAAAAAATATCAAATAAGTAATCATCACTAAGTGCAAGCCATAAATTTCATGCTATTGCATGTCCTATCATGTTAGAACTGGATCAGCCCAGTGGCACACTGAATGCTCGGATTCTGTACTTAAAAAGCAGAAATTGGCACAAAATAACATCCGTATTTGTGAATTTTGGAATTTATTCGTCTTGCCAGGCCGTACAGTGGAGGTAAAAACAGAAGTTTGTTTACATTCAGTCAAGCATGAAGACAGTCATGAGACAATAAAGGCAACTGGCCAGTTCTAGCTTGTAAAATGATTACAGCTCAGTAACTGTAATAACAAACACATGAAGTGGCTAATACACTTCCCTCAGCTTGCATAGTACCTCTGTTTATTTTTGTATAGAGGTAAATAGTTGCAATGGGAAAGAAACACACTGTCAATCTTGGAAAAAGACCTTCTCATCAAAGAACTCGTTACGCTTGGTGCCCACACCAGCAGGGTAGATGTTGTTGTTGGCTAGGTTGCAAGCTACCACTGCTGAGGCTGTAAAACCTTTAAAAAGGCATGGATACCCCAGTGTGCAGCTCTTGTATGAGGTGTAAATTCGACTGTTCTGGAGGAAATCCTCAGACTGACCAATATTTATGATAACGTGCTGCCTTTTTTTCGGTGAGGATTTGTTTTAGCAGTGGATTCCAAGAAGATTATGCAAAACATTACAGTGGCTTGACTGATGCTCGTGTGCTTTCCTGCAGTGATTGTTGCGTGTGTGGTGAATGTGATTTGTGCTGGGGGGTCGGGAGGCCAGAGTTTGTTTCCCATCATTCCACAGTTCAGAGGACTCAGCCGTGCTACAGAGGAAACACCCTGTTGATGGAATCCCCTATGTGTATACAGTATACATAT
>JBBPDC010000007.1:15318375-15331977 GCA_037974485.1 Hemigrammopetersius urotaenia | reverse complement strand
CTCATATATTTGGCTCATATATATGAGCCAAATACAAAGACCCTACACTTTTCATGACATCTAGACGAATTTGGCTCATGTATGTATATACAGGCCTATACACATACATGAGCCAAATTCGTCTAGATGTCATGAAAAGTGTAGGGTCTTTGTATTTTCCTTTTTCCATATATGTGTAAACATGTAGACATAACATTTACGTGTCATACGCAAGCATAAGAAATACAGCTGTCAACTAGGCAATGTGTTCATTTAAAGATACGATTATCACTTTGCATGAGATGATATATGATGGCGTATGTTTTCTGTAAGACATGTGTTCAGCCTCTTTTTATCAGTCAGTAAACAACACATGCACATGTTAGCATTTACATGTCACTTCAAATGCTTTGTACCAGATAGAAAAACTGATGCTGCTCAAGGCTCCTGATACAATGAAGAATATCATTTATACTTATACAACTCTATCCAGGCCTGCACGACTCCAGCACTTCATGGAGGTGTTTTTAAGCAAGTGGCAGGAAAAACACAGCATATGAACCAATGTGATTCTATGAAACATATGAAATGAAACATATTGTTGAGTTGGCTCATGGAAACCATGATCGAGAAGCCTACATTTTCCAGAATTATTCCAACCAAGATCATTTTTTATTAGATTTCCCTTGAATGAGGTCATTAGAAAAGCTATGGCCACTAATGCTGCCTCAGTATTTGATGTAGAAATCAATTTAAATGAGCTCGAGTAATCAGTTTTCATGAGTCATTGGTTACATTTATGTTTTAGGAGCATACAATTAGTTTGTGTGCTGGGATTTCTGAAACTGTGTCCAGTGACTGCTAGCATAATTAGGCCATGTTCTGTTTTATGGGGGGGCCATTATCACTAGCTATAAACAGCCCAGCGTCTCCCTGTCCACTGCAGCACTTAGATATATTTTTTTACAGGCCCCATGTGCCTGACACACGGCACACACCTGTTTCCCTCCTCCGTCAGGATCCATCAGTGCCCAGTCATGGCCAGTAGACAGCTAGTGGAGTCACTCCTGTGGCCATTAGTTTCAACAAATTTTGGTTTTAATTATTCAGTAGGTTTTGGTAATAAAAAGGCACGCTTTGAATCATACTGTTTTATAGCACTCTGTGCTTTTTATGTAATGGGTTTTGAGAATGTTCAGTGGACCTCATGTAATGTCTAATTAGCAGCATTCACATTTAACAACCTTCAGTTTTTTTATTATTTCTTCTCCTTTTAACTTTATCTCAATTTTTGGACAGAAGTACTTTTTCCACTCACTTGAAAGGAGACATCTTTCGGGACAAAGCCTTACTTAAGGTTAAGGTTGACACTTGGGTCACCAGTCCAAACATATTTTTGCAATAGTCTAGGCCAGCAAAATGGCAGCAATGGTCAGAAATGAGATTTTGCCAGCCAAGTCCAAACCATCTCTCATTGGAACAACCAGACTTGGTAAAAAGGTTTTGCATTGCGCACATTGTATGAAAAGACTACTTTTGGTTTGACTAGAAACTGTTTTTCTGTGTCATATTTGAGCATGTGAATCGTATTTGCATGACAAGTTTAGACATATCCTACAAGTTCAAGTGAGCATGTTGAACCTTTTATGTGATTCAGATTTTTTCTTGTAGCCTGGATACAGCTTTGATAAGGATTGATTTAATGGTGTATAAACTTCCATTGAACATCAAGCAGCTTTGTGTCAGATGATACAAACACAGTATGAAATATATGTTTCAACTTTCAAAGGGCTTTTTTCTGCATTGTCATTCTTGCATATAATGTTTATCTGAGCTGATTACGGAGACGAGAAATGTCAAATAATTTTTTCACCTTTCCAGTGAAAATATTTTTTGCAGATTTCAAAACAACGTAACTTCAATTTCCTAAAAAGTCTTTAAATCACTATTGCTTGATTGGTGTGAAACTAAAGTCCTCAAAGCTCACTGGCAAAACATTTCCTGTTCCTTTGTAATTTTACTTCTTTGGGGG
Organism: Hemigrammopetersius urotaenia; assembly: GCA_037974485.1. Taxonomy (NCBI): domain Eukaryota; kingdom Metazoa; phylum Chordata; class Actinopteri; order Characiformes; family Alestidae; genus Hemigrammopetersius; species Hemigrammopetersius urotaenia. The sequence goes on along the minus strand of JBBPDC010000007.1, from coordinate 15,329,966 downwards.
AAATACTGTTCCTCAAAATTTTACTTCAAATACATGTCATGGGCTAAAAGGACAAATCCGATCACAGTTTTCTTGGCTGGAAAAAATGGTGAATAAGAATAAACTGCTATGAGAGGTAGTTCTGTGTACTTGAGTGACTAACAGTGGTTTTCCCTGTTTTATGAATAGTTGGCTATACTCATTTTGTCACAAAAAATTTAATGTTCATTTTGCTATTAAAGCTTTTTCTGGGAAATTCAAGGCTACATTGAAAATGTATCATTTATTATAGAATGTATTTTTTATTTTATTCTCACTGAGTGCCTTGCAAAAATATGGAGCTGTCATTATTGCTATTTGGTGTTTGCTCTTAATATTTACATCCTAATACACAGGACAAAATTAAATGTAGGTGTACTGGAATGCATAAGTGTATGTGTGTGTTTATGTTCGTGTACATGAACGATTTATACTTTTTTGAACCGGCATTCATGAGAATTTAGAGGCTCATTTATGACACTGTGGTTATGTCTCTTATCAAAGGCAAAGGAGTAATCAAGTGAAATTTGAATTATGTTCAGCCTTCAGCATCTTAGTATACAGATATCATAAGAAGGCAGCAATAGAGGAGACCTAGATAGCAGGTGGGAACTGGTTAAAACTATCATAAAGACAAAACAAGCAAAGAACACTACCAGTCAAAAGCTGTCATCAGACCAATAAATGATGTTTGCAGTATTAATCTACAGTGAAGCCATTAATAAAAACAAAGGAAAGGAATGAGAAGGCGTATCCAAACTTTTGACTAGTAGTGTACATATTGTAGACAATCCTCACACATGCACAGCTTTTGGTGATTTGCAGAAACTCTAGAGAGAGTGCCTTGTGTTTAACCCAGCTTTCGCAATGAAAAAAATTCCATAACTTTCATTGCAAGTTAATATAATAATATGTTATTCTAAGTTAGTTTGGAGCACTTGTTTATTGAACCTTTTGGGTTTTTTTCAGCTAGTATTTTCAAATTCTGTGAAAAAAAGAAGACTAAAAAGAAGACAAAAAAACAATGTCGTTCTAGTTATGACAATATATGCTAAAGTAGCTGCTTACTGAACTGAAAGGCCAATTCAAAGCCAAAGCTTTATTTTTTGTTTGTGGTATTGGCCAAACTGCTTTCTAAACTCATTGGAAGGCATCCTCTGTACCTCCAGATGTCTCTCTTCTCTTTCACTCTGGCTCATTTAAGGCTACGCATAAAATCACGGGTGGCTTCATAAAAGCCCCACTGTAATGAGTGTCTAAGTGTAAATAAACAAACGCAGAGAAGTCAAGGGCGCCCGTAATACAACACCCACCATCTACTGCTTTTACTAGGCTGGCAGAAAGACTGCAAACTAACACACACAGGGGAGGCTGTTCCTCATCCCGCCCAGCCATGTCCAGGGCAGAGAGTGATTACTCTGGGACAATAGCCCAGGCCGGACCAGACAGACCACCTGTCATGCAGGAAAAAAAGCCTTAATCAAAGTGAAAGAATCTCCCAGCATCGTGCAGATTAATATAAACCTCTGGACTCTTTATAGACTCCTGACCCCTCACTTGGAACACCTAGGGTTGGGGCATAAGTTGCTTAGCAACATTAGGTTGAATGAGGTGGTAGAAGTGGCTTGATTAAATCTGCAGCGGGGGGTTTGGGTTTGACCACACTGTACTGAGTTGCTGGCAATCCATAGTCATCCAGCCTGCCTCAAATCCTACACAAGTCTGCTTAGGTAGGAGGCTTTGCTCATTGTGTTTTCTCAGATTAGAGCGATTTCAGAGAGCTATGTGCACTTTGACTCAGGACATGTGTTCAACTGATAGTCACACTGTGGCCATGCTTACAAGGGAAATGTATGACCTGATGTCATTCCAGCGAGAAGATCAGCTTTCTCTTCAACTAGCGTTCCATTTATCTGTCAGTTCAGTCTGTGCACAAAAGGCACGCCTCAGAAGGAATGCATAGTTAATGCCACAATCACACTCAAATTAGTCAGGGTCGCTGAGAAATTCCTCAGGGTTCTTTTAATGGAGTAGGGGCTTTGGAGCTCTGTGCCTGTTAAAACGTCCACCAAACGCGTGAAGCACGTCTGCCAGAAACCCTTAACGCTACAGGCCCTCTAGAGGAGATGATGAAGATTGGTCCACAATCTTGCAGCAACACAAATTTGTATCTTTTCCATTGACTTCTGCATAACTGTTGCAAAAGTTCTCATCCTGAGGAGGTTTGGTCCCCACCAAGAGCCACATACAGGGACTCAAATGCACAACAAAATCCTTCCAAAATCTCCACGCGACCCTCTACACATTGGTGTTAACACTTTGCTTATGCAGCTGACAACCCCAAACCCTTGATTATCTGTGACCAGTGTAGAGAAGAAACCCCCACCCCATGCCCACCAAACATAATCCTCCATGTTCCAATAGCAGCAGTTACCTCATGCACTGTATTTTGATTTAAGCCCTCCATGTCCAGATAGGAGAATTTCATGAGGCAGCAGCCATTTGTTAGGGAGGCTCTGTACAACAGCACATCGCACCATTCACCCCCACCCGTCTGCCTGCTCTAACTCCTCTGCTCACTTCATGTATGGAGAATGCATGAGGATCATGGTGGATGAGAGCGGATGGAGCCAAGCACGGCTTGCGGTGATACAGGAGAGACCCTGTAGGGATCTACCCTCTGGCTGGTGACTGATGCCCTGGATGCCTCTCCGGAAAGAAACATGTGAAATCACTGTAATTAAACTGTGCAAAGGCAAGTGCGCAGGCTTTGGTATCATGGTGACCTCACTCTCACAGCTTCTGCAAAATCCTCACGTCTAGACCACACTAAATGCTTTGATTAGATACAGCGCTACCCCTTTATTTTTGCTGGTTCCTTATGCAGTTCCCACATACCGGCACTTGTGCTGGACTCGTGCTTACCTTTGCTCTGTGCTGGAGAGGTGCACCTGCCCAACTTCATTTCAGGCTGCTGACGGCTTCTCTCATCAGCCATCGCATACAATGACCACATGACCTCACCTTCTCTCCGACGCTAGATCCCCACTAGTGTTCTTCCCTGGGATTTATTTATCAGAAGGGTGGGGGGCACAAAGACAGGCTTTATTCTACCCCCCATCTGACGATCTACTCCTCTGGAATTTCTGCCCCCCACATTGATGGCTGTGGACTTTTTAAGCAATTTTTTTTCTTTTTCTATTTTGATCTTGTGGTTCAAGTCCCCAAGAGTTCTGCTTTATGTTCCAGTTTGAAAATGAAACTGTTCTTCCTCCTCCAACATTCATGGGGCTCTAACTACTTTGCCCTAAAAGAAGTAGCCCTGCGACATTCTGGCATTTCTCCCGCCGCCCCTCCTGTGATTGATAGAGTAGCCACAAAGGGGAAACATTGGTCTGCCTCATGTTCTTATAAACATCAACACGCTGCTTAGGAAAAGCAGGCCTCTCCTTCCAGTGCCAGACGTGTAAATAAGCTTCCCTGTGGGAAGAGGGAGGACCACTGCACCGCGCAGCACTCTCACATACACCAGTAATCATTACCATTGTTTATGCTCCAGAGCATACACACAAAAAATGGAGGCGTTTGTCTTTATGTGGCCGTTGCTGCATATCAAATGAAAATGCATCTCAGTACTTCCAGAAAACAAACAGCCCACAGATTTGCTGGGGATGTAGCCTGCAGCCTCATGGGATGCTCTCATAACGCTGACTCCCTCTAGAGGCTGAGAGCATTACTGTTCTCTTCCTGCAGTTAAAATGTGGCGTAATTCTGCCCTGTGTTTATCACTGAAAACATACTGGTTAATCCTGCCACTGTGTGCAAATGTTATGCATTGAAATAAGGGCAATGTTGATGTTTTGACTCAGTGATTCACTTACCAGAGGTTTTCCTGCTATTTTAGTCTAGTTCTCTGTGCACCACCATTGTGCCCTCAGGCAAGACACATGACCCAAAGGGCTTTAGAGGTGCAGCACCATGGCTGTGAGTCCATCATCCTTGTGCTCTCTCTCTCTTTCCCTCTCTCTCTCTCTGTCTCTCTCTCTCTCTCTCTCTCTCTCTCTCTCTCTCTCTAATCAGCAAAGATTTATTAGAACCTATACATATTTCCAGAACAGTTTAAGTAGTTGATTTTGTCTTCCAAACCACAAAATAAAAAACAAAGTAGCAAGTAACTAAACAAATGATTTCACATATATTAGACACCCAGTCTTCTTAGATTGTTCTTTAGTTCTCAAATTGGTCATGCAACATTATCGAGAGTCCGAATGTTCTCAGAAGTGAGCGCTTGTTGCTGAACTCTCTCCGGTACATTGCTTGGCAACTGGAGAGAAAAGGGGCTCTATTTCTCCTGGATTCCTCCCAGTGACCACAGCCAGTTCCAATCTTGGTGACCTCCACATATGTACTGCAGGCTACATACACTATTTAAATATATTTAGCCTAGAAGATACACATAGCTGACTGTGTAGATTTTTGGGCTAATACTAATTCGCATGAAAGGGACATTAATGAAGATTCTGTGATTAAGCAGATATTAGTATTGCATTAGGATGCCATGATATCCCCAAAATGTAATACAAGGCATATGTACAGTGTTACTCCAATCATTTTGTCTTACAATTATTTTACAGAGCAACAATACAACTGCAAGATAGTGACACTATTTTATTTAATTAATTTAATAAAGACTGAGGCTAAAGCAGAGACTTTCTCTGGCCTACTTTAATGTGAAGCATTAATAGTCATGTAAGGGGTAAGGGTAATCATATTGTCTAATTTAACATCAAGCATATTGGCTTTTTAGAGCTTATTTTTATTTGACAAGACCAGGATTTGACACTAGCATTATTGTCTTTGACAATTTATATTTATACGAGTGTATATGTACGCACATATACATATATATATATATATATATATATATATACACACACACATATATATATATATATATATATATAAATAAAACAGTCATACAGTGTCAAAAATAGCACAAAAATGTGCAGATTCCAAACCTGGTCGATTCAAGCATGTAGGTAGGTGTGTAACATGCAGCTTGCACTACGATATCTGGGAAATATAAGCGGTTAATTGTCAACTCTGTTAGCTCATACATATCTGTGCATTTATCAGTTGAAAGTGATGGCTGTTAAATATAAGAATAATGATCCACTTTCATTACCATAATAAACCACATTAAAACACAATGTACTATACAGACACTGTGCACTGCATTAGGTGGTGGCAGTCTGAAGCGTCCTCCTTAAGCAAGAAAAGCACTGGGAAGGATTTGGTTGACAAATGTTTCTTGAAGAGACATATACATCTTCATTCAAACATGGGCTTTAAAGTCACAATGGTCTGTATCTGCAAACGTTCACTGATGTATCTTTGAGCAAGTGTCCCGTCCCATCCCGTCCCCCCACTGCATTGGTGGTTGCCCACTGTTTCACTCGGTGAAGAGGTTAAATGCAAAGAAAAATTTGCCACCGTTCACACTGTATGCCGTAACTACAGTATAAGGCCTCGTACACACAGACGTCTGAATCGAGTGTTTTTTGGGCGTTCGGGGCGTCAGGTGTGCACAGTCATGCAACATCATCTTGGCGCCAACCCCTTATGACGAAACCCCGACAAAGAAAGAAAACGACGCTACTGCCTTTACATGGTGACCTTCTGGAGGACAGAGTATCACATAAGGTCATTCATGTTCCGTAACCGCTCAATCCTTACAAGGGTTGTGGGTACCCAGAACCTATGCATGGGTCTACGGGCGCGAGGCAGGGACTCACCCTAGGTGGGGTACCAGCCCATCTCTTACTGCACAATGTCAGGTTAAATTAATGTTTTTGGTGAATTTATTTATTTATTTTTAAGACATGAAGATTTAAATATATTAAATGTCTATAAGTTTATTATTACTAAGAACAATATTTACTTTACATTTTTCCTTTCTCTATATGTACAGGAATGGCAGTGACTCAGTGTGCTACCCACTGCTTATATACACACCATCCACTTGTGTTTTCTGTAATAAAAATGTTGTTCATGGATTCGTCTGGCTGGCTGCCTCTTGATGGGTCTTATCTGCTTGCTTGCAGACAGTCTATTTTCACATTGGTGGCCTCAACATGCCCCCCAGACCATGGCTAAGTAGAACTGGAACCACAAATCCCATTTGACCAGCCTTATTCCATGTGTAACAACACAATGCTAAGCTCAGTATCTTACAAACAAACACATGACCAAGGAAGGGATTGTTTTGAGGAAATGGAAAGGCTATACTTATGACCAGCAACTATTCTGCCCAACATTCTCCTAAGATTTAAATCCTCTGCTCAGTTGGTCTTGAGAGAATTACAATTATGTTTAAGATTACATCTCAATCATAAAGCAGTCCAAAGTTTTTTATTTCGAAAATGTAGGTTAAACAATAATCTTCCAAAGTACATTTTTATTATTGTATTTTCAAAATGTAATAAAATCTAATTAGATCACTCATTTGATTCATTAAACTGCAGTTTAAACTTACCTTATTCATTAAAAGAAAATGTCATTACGTGCAAAAAGGTGAGCATGTTCACGTTTTCTGAGCTCAGCCTTGAAGGATAAGGTGAGAGAATATTGCCACAACTGCTGAACACTTTCTCAGTAGCTTTAGCATCTTTAGCGCACCCAAAATATTTCCACACAGGAGACTTCAAGTGCTTCCTAGGTGGATACAGAGTGGTTGTCTCTTGTTCTCCTTTAGTTCTGGACTTTTTTTTTGTGGCGGTGTTGGGGGAAGTCTTAACTTTGGATTAACCGCAATGTTTCGCACTGCGGTTAACAGTCAAACCGGTTAATCCCTGCAAAGATATGCGTGCCTAAGTACCCATTATAGCTCAACAATTATTAGTCTTCGATAGCAAGAGGCTGTGCTATGGACAGAACTCATCACAGTGAACTGTGAATAAAAGTTCAAAGCATGAGGTATTCTACATAGTTCAGTGGTTGAGATGTAAAAGCCATTCAGAGTGTTTTTATGTGGACGCCTAAGATTTATGCAACGTTTAACCTAAAAGTTGGTAGTCTGAATGACTAATACAAAATTAAAACATAACACCACATCATATTTAACTATTTCAAGTTAAATCTAATCACAATTTCTAGACAACCAGGATTACTTACTTTTCTAACTGTTCAAGAGCATAAGTTTTTACAGTGAAATGGTGGATTGTAAAGAATGCTACCATATCTCAGCAACAATTACCACACATTCATTTTATTTCTATCCCAAACAACCAGTGAGCCTATGGGTCTGAACATTTAAGCGCAATGTTTTTAAAGCGAAACAGTAGCAAATCCACATAAACATTTTCTTCGGTTGCCTCACATATCCTTTGAAAGGTTTTAGGCCAAAACCTTCGCAAAGCAATGTCTCAGGTGACAGACAATGTATTCATGATTTCATTTTATAACCATCTTTGAGGGAACTTTTTGAGACATTACACTTACTAGGTGTCTGGTTGACAGTCAGTGTTAACAATTCAGTTTTGTTTTTTTTTACATCAAACCACTCCAGATGACCCTGTTTTCACCTCTATTGAGAAAAATTCTGAATTCCCCTTAAAGGCGTTTCGTCAACGGCACATGAAACTTTAACTTTTGAAAGTTAAACAAAATTAGCAGCACCGCAGAAAGAAAATGCTTATGATATTATGCAAAAACCATACAGGGTATAAATGAGATATGCTCATGTGTCATAGCCCCCATGAACAGTGACCGAAAAACAGCATCTGTAGAGGGGAGGGAAGTTGTTTTCCAAATAAACTAAAATCTAGATTTTCTGCTTGAAGGACATAACTATATTTGAACATTATGTGGATAAATTGTTAAATAAGTCCACAATGAAGTTGGGACCACCTCACAGCTCCAGGTCCTGATAGCCCAATGTCACTGTATTTACTCACCAAGGTCCAAGACGGTTTAAAGACTGAAGACTCATCCTGCTCACTGTAGTCTTCCTCAGGACCACTACAGGGGGGATCGAACTCTGCCCACGAACGCAATCGCTTCATTCTAAGCTCCTCAATCTCAAAGTACAGTAGTTCATGTAACCTTGTCCTCCTCACTCACCAAGCACTTCTGTTTATCCATCATCTTTAACACTACCTCATGTACTGTCCACAAAGGCCTTTAACTGGGTACAAACAACAGGTACGAAGTGACATTGCTGAATACACTTTATACAACCCAGAATTACCCTCACTCTCTTCCAAGCCAGTCACAAACAGACAACCTATCAGGCAGACAGACACTGTAACCAATGAGACTGGGGGTATGGGGTCAACATTTCTGAGGCAGATAAGAGATATTTCTTGTACTGTGAAGCAAACTGCTGATAAGGGAATGCTGCAGGAGGAGGAGCCTGTTGGTCTTCTGTAAGTATAGAACATCACATGATGGCAAAATACAGCACAGTGCAATTAATGATTTTACCAAGACGATCTAGTGGTTCAGACAAACTAGCCAACTGGGGCTCACTCTCATTTATGAAGAACCAATTCAACCGCACTTATAACCCCATGTGTGACGGACACCTGTTATTCTCTCTCAACTAACAGGCTACTGTTAATAACCAATGTTCCAGGCTAACCCAATTCATTTATATTAATATAGGAAAGATATGATAAAGTAACAAAAATGCAGCTACTGTGAACAGCAGGCTCTATTTCAGGCTGGTGTGGGCATTCCATCACCGCTATTCATGTGTCCGGCAATTATTTCAGTTTTACATGAAGGAAACAAAGGTTGTGTGCCCAGATATTATCATTATTTATTCGCCAAGTTAAATATTTCAGACTAAAATTAGACATTGGACAGAAATCCAAGTAAGACAAGAGGTTAGAGCAGTTAAGCACTCATGCCAAAAACAAAGTTTACAAAGTGCTCAGTTAAACATGTTTGGCTTTCCGCAGTCTACATTTCCTCTTTACTCCTGTTCCATCATCCTGTTTACTCCTTTTCTATCATTTTGAAGTCGAAAAAATAATTGACATCTTTGCTTTAGGCCTACACATAAAGGTGCAAATCCTTAACATCAACAACATTTCAGTGGTGTTTTCAGATGAAGAGAGTGGTTTAAAACTGAAAATATTTTAGAATGTGCTCACAGGTCACAGGTATTTCTCTCCGAGCTCGGAGAGTCAAACTGACAAGCACAGGACAGTCTGAAAGCTTCAACTAAACAACCACAACATATTCAACACTTTTTGTTAATGTAAATAAGCTTACTTTTACTACGGCAGTCTAACCACTCCGGGCCAAACACACAAGCAGAAGGAGAGGCACTGCTGTAACGTTAGTGCTTCTCAAAGAAACTTGAAGAAACGCTTCGTCTCGCCTTACCTGAACAGGATCGGTAATCACCTCACGGACCGGAATGGTCTTTACATATTTTAATTCAGCAGTGCAGTGTTTCGAGTGATGAACCTGACATATATGAACACGTCGGTTTCTCTTGTTTTAGCCTGGAAGTAGCAGCTAGCCGTTAAGTGTCCGGTTTAACAATCGCGTCCCAAACCTCACACTGCTGCACTACATAGTGCATACATAAGAAGTACAGAACTAGCAGAATGGTACTCGTCACTGCAGGCTGTGGAGTACCCAGGAAAGAAGTTCGGGACGCGATTTACTGATAGAGCCTCGCCGCACAGCGCTAGCTAGCCGGCTGTTTGAAAACTAGCATCCGGCTACGGAGACAACAGTCCTCACTGTAGGGGTCGACTATGTATTTCGACACTTGCTGAACTGAAAATGTACATTTTATTCGCTGTCTTTTCACCTTATTTCCAAACGAAAGCTGACGATGTCGTCGTCGCTGGTCGAGGTTTCGCTTTCAGATTCAGATTAGCCCCGCCACGGATCCTCTTTCACTTAAAACCTCCGGGGCATGGTGAACCCTTCGTCCGCTAGCCTCAACCATATCACCGCGCCGGGCTTCCACTGAGCTTTACTCGCCGCTCCTGACCCCAGGCCGGCCAGACCGCAGCCCCGTGCCCGTAGTGTCCCAGTGTGATGTGATATGGCCTCGGTGGAAAGGCCCTTCACGTGATCCACAGCTGTGAGACCACCTGCCCCCCCCCCTCCTCCCTCCTCCTCTCAGCTGCCCTGAGTTTAGACACCCTTAATTATGTATTCATGCTGACACAGCAATCATTAAATCGCTTGACCATCTCAAACGCAAGATGTGAACGTGATCTTACTCCTTTAGATCTCAGATCAGGTGAGATAAATACGTGGGGCTCAAAGTGGAAATAAACACGCGCTTATCGCCACAGCGGCTCTTTATCAGTGACATGGTTTTCAAAAGAATGGACTCAGTTCAGTATTTTTATCACGTTCAGAGTAAATCTCTCAGAGGGCTTTGAGACCCCTTGCCCAAGTGCCCTTGACTGGTTTGGCAGCTTTCGACTCCCCACTTGCTCCTCCCCCATTTAAGGGCAACTGCTGTTCGAAGTTCTGGTGGAGTTACTGTTCCAGTGGTTGAGAACTTTCAGCTACTCCTCCAACAAAAACTACTGGCTCTTAACTGTACCAGCCAATCTTTCAAGCAGTGTTTTAAGCTGTATACTGCATCCTTCTATTGTTAGTTATCTCCATATAGACTATGTCTCTCCGGGTCAACCAGAGGAGGATGGGTTCCCCTTTGTGTCTTGGTTCCTCCCAAGGTTTCTTCCTCCAGATTTAGGGAGTTTTCCCTCCACCGCCTTTCGTTTGCTTGCTAGGAGCTTGGACCAGGATTAAGGTGCTTTATAACAATATTCATTGTAAAAAGTCCTATATAAAAATGGTATTGAATTGAATCAGTAACCCTAGAAATTAGAAAGATGTTGGTTTGTAAGGAGTTTTTGAAGTCATCTGTGTTCTTCTGTACTGTCATGTATTTCTGAGGTAGCTGGTGTTGATGGATGGGGAGGAGAAACATGATATTGATTAATATTTTCTAGCCCTACTTGTGCTCAGTGATGTAAGCAAAATTAGTCAAATTAGAAGACATTTTAGGGGTGGACAAAAGTCATGACATTTTGTTGGAAGGAAATAATTTTGTGTTTTAAATGTCATAACGAGTCATACTGCATATGAGCAATGTCCATTGCAATTTGAATTTGAATTTTTTGCCTCCAGCTGAAGACAATTAGTAAAACAATCCTCCAATCGCTGCGCTCGTTTATTTTCTTTATTACCTTATATGTGTTACTTATGTGTCTCTCAAATGCATATTTTACATGGAACAAATCCAGTGGAATCCCTGGAGTGTCCAGGGGTGCTTTGGAGCAGCCCACACAGACCGTCAACTCCTGCTCAACATCCAGATTGGAGTCCTGCTGCTGAACAGGTTTCCTAAACAAGAAAACACATTCGCACTGCATGCCTTTATTGTCTGTTGTCACATGGCACTACCCATAGGTTTTTTGTGTATCATTAAGACCAATGCAGGATGACTTTAGACCAGTGGTCGCCAACCTTTATTTGGTCACGGACCGGTTTAATATCAGAAACTATTTTCACGGCCCGGCCTTTAAGGA
>JBBPDC010000007.1:15303345-15317659 GCA_037974485.1 Hemigrammopetersius urotaenia | reverse complement strand
GTGTGTATGTGTGCGCGTGTGTGTTTGTATGTATTTATGTGTGTGTTTATGTGTTTCTTTGTATGTTTGTATGTGCATGTATGTTTGTGTGTATGTATCTGTGTGCATATGTTAATTTTTATGTATGTATGTATGTATGTATAGATACATGTACGCCTAAAGTTATATTTTCACTGAATTTACAACCTGCCAAACTAACCAGCAAAATCCAAGGCTTGTCGTGATGAAGAGCCTTAGTCAAACAGACGGAGAGTATATGACCAGATCCTGTAGGTTGGCTTTTTACTGCCAGCGCGGGTAGGGGGATGGTGAAGGGGTGGATGGGGTCTGACGTGGGGGGGCTCGCCTTCTAAATAAACTTTGGAGTTCAGAAAGGGGGGAAAGGGACGGTAGAGAGCTGAAGTCATCAGTTATCGAACGAGAGTGTGTTTGGCTCGGTGGATAGAGCAGAGAGGGAGAGAGAGAGAATTGCTCAACCGTGAGGCTTTGAGCTATAGAGATTGCGTCAGTTATATAAAAAAGCGAGGTTTTTGGTGCTGTTTCTTACTGAGTTTTGTGTGAAAGTTGGAGCTGGGTGCGCGCGCGATGCTGCTGACGTGAGGACCTCCTCCTCTTCCACGCGGCTCGCCATAAAGTGGTCTTCTTCACACCTGGACGAGGATTACTGCACAGAGGATACTCCACTTTTTATACATACAGAACTACCTTTAGGCTTGGTAGTTTTTTCTTTTTTCTTTTTTTTCTTATGAGCGGGCGGCTTAACCTCTCGTGTCCGTGATATGAGCGACTGTCCTGGAACACCTTCGTGACGCTCCCACTCCTGCAGTTTCTCCCACAGGTCCCGCATGCGGACCGCTCTCAGGATGTTACTGCCCGAACGGCCCGGGGCTCGTCGGGCCATCAGAGCCTGTCCCGAGCAGAGCCGGGGCTCGCGCGCGCAGTAGGAGCGCGTGGGTGCCGCGTAGGGCGCGTGAACGTCAACGAGAGGGTCCATCGAATAAAAACGGCCAAAAACAAACTAACTAACCAAAAAAACATTCAATCTCAGATCCTTGGTTACTATGCGATTACAACAACTGATCTCCCTGGTTCTGATCTTGCACTGGATGGAGGACGCGGGCTGTCAGCATCACGCCTCCAAGCACCGGCAGCACAAACGTAAGTACGCGCGCACGGCCGGATGCTTTACGCGCACCTGTCCGTCTGGACTGAGTCTGCTGCTGCTGGTCCAGCTGCTGCTGCGCCTGGTTCTCACCCTGTCAAACGCAAAATACGCAGAACTCGGGGGGGAAAAGAGGGAAAAATGCCCAAACGCAGTTCAGTGGCATGGAATGCGAGAGGAAGGAGTGAACAGGTTGAAAACACCTCTATGCCTGTATGGTACGGCAAGGATAAACTTTTTGTTAATATCCATGCATGTCCCTGTAGAGCTCGGAGCACAGAAAAGATAAACAGCAAGTTTGGGACTTTAAATGTTTAGGTAACTGCTTTATTGTAGTTTTGTCAGGAGTTCTGTTTTCAGAAATACAATGTGAAGAAAGAGATGTAAATACTTGAATAACTGTGCCAGAAGTGATCCTGCGTGGTGTCGCTTCTTCTGGGAAAACCATGAGCAAAGAAGGCTTCATTTTCTTTCTTTTGCGGATAGAATGTCTATTTTTACTGGACTGTCCTAAAATAACTAGTTTGGGTTGGTTCTCTAAGTGGATTCATTGCTTACAGACCTTTTGTATTATAAACGATGCATGGGGGTTCCCGTCACACACACGCTTGTTTATGAGCAGCGAGCGGGACAGGCGCGCGTCGGTATTAAGTGTGCACCCTTATGATGGTCAGGGGCGCGCTCCAATCCCTTGTTTGGGTCGCTCTCTAGTGGTCAGTACTAAATGTAGAGTGGGCCAGTTTATGGAAGCGACATGCAGTCCGTTTTGGGCCACGAATGATGTGTCTCAACAAAGCTCCCAGTGCTGTGTGGACTGTAGTCTTCTACCCTACAGTGATGTGTTCTGAAATAGTGAGGGGAACCAGATTTTAGAGAGAAATTTACAGCGTCTGTACAAAACGTTCAGGCATTAAAGAATGCAGCTTTTGAGTAGATCTGACATTGGGACTATAAAAATGTCAGAAAATGGAATGGTAGAACCACACATGAGCTAAAATTGTAACTGACAAAAACATGACCCATAGAAAAACGGCATGCATTTCATTATTACTTTAGTTTTATTTCTCGTGATTCTTCTCATTACAGTAGTGATTTGAGACAGTCTGTATGAAACAGGAATGTATTAAAACCTTGTGAACTATGATGACCTGCACTGTTACTTACATTAAGTCAGGAGTGAGAACTGAGATCAGGACTATGTCTTCTGCATGTGCCGTTCATGTTTTTTGAGAAATAATCCTCCCTAAGAAAGCTTGTTAGTTCAGTTAACTGCACATTGTCACGTTTCTTTAGTTTATTTTTAGTTCACACTAACAGAAGAGGATGTACAGTTCAGTTTAGACAAACACATACACACATACACACATTTGGTCAGAGCAAATGTTGATGAACTTTATGTGATTAAATAGCTTTTATTGTTAGTAGACCGCCAAAGTGATAGTTAGCAATTGATGTTTAAAGATTGATCAGTAAACTCAAGGAAAACTGCACTCAGGGGTGTGGTATACGTGATCCGAGGGTGCTAACTGATGGAGCTGTGATCGCTGTGATTGACAGGGAGATGGGTGAATGACCACAGCCACAATATGAGCTCAAAGTGAGTGACCCCGCGGACGCCAGACCTCCAACGCTTCCTGCCTCCTCTGTTAGCAGTCCTGTATACAACTATGAATTTTTCAAAGATAGAAGGGCCCATTTAAGCCTCTGGTGGGCATTTGTTGATACTATTGTCATGTAACATCCCATTCACATTCTGAATATATTCAGTATGAGTATGTATGAGAACACTCTGACAAAGTGGAGAAGTGCCTGAAATAAAACATTTTTACTGACTGGAGAACTTTTCATTCAATTATCCTTATTTTTGGTTTTGAGGTGAGTGTAAAGAAACTGTTTTTAGTTAAACTAATTTAAAGGTTCTATATCAGTGAGAAAATATGAAGCATTTGGGCTTTTTTGAGGAAAAAAACAAAAAAACTCTTAAAGATTGTCCAGATGTTTTACCGATCTGAAGCCGTGTGCGTATATTGAATACAGCGTGTGGTTCCCATTTAGTGCACATAAATAAATGTAATTTCAGCTATATTCATTCATGCTCTATGCATTACTATTAGTCCTTTGTTGTTTCATTTGAACTAATCTTCTTTGTGTGTGGCCACCTCATGTCATTAATGTTTCAGGAAATTAACTGTGCTCTACAATGACTCAGACCACAAGTCTCTGGGCATGGCTCACTGTTGTGCCTTAATTCTTGAGTCTGAGACACTGTTATTTAATTAAGTTTTAACTGTCCCGCTAATCAGTTTGATTCTGGGAATGCTCGTTATGCGGTCGCCGGGTTTGAACCGTGGCGAAACAATTTGGGGAGTTCAGATCTCTGGAGTGCTCGTGCTATGGTTATGCAAGTAGGCCCCAAGCCTGTGGCGGCACAAGGGCAGGCAGAATTCCTTCCGTGTTAAGGGTTCTGTGAATTAGACGGCCTTGGCAGGAACGCATGTGGGCAAATGGACAGCAGTTGTAAAGATTGCAGAGATATGTCAAACAGAATATCCATGATCTATTGCAATCTGGCAGCCAACACTGAACTCAGGGAATAAGAGGAGAAAAAAAATGCCCAAGCGCAGTTCAGTGGCATGGAATGCGAGAGGAAGGAGTGAACAGGTTGAAAACACCTCTATGCCTGTATGGTACGGGGAGGATAAGCTTTTTGTTAATATCCATGCATATCCATGTAGAGCTCGGAGTACAGAAAAGATAACTGGCATGTTTGGGACTGAAATGTTCACATTAGGCTAAATCAGCGTCCCTTCAAAGTTTAGGTAACTGCTTTTTTAGTCATTTACTCATTTGCAGTAGTACATGAGTACATCTAAACCCAAATTCTGAAAAAAAGCTTTGTTTGTTTGTTATGAACGGTTCTAGTAAAAAACTTTCAGTAATGTAACAGTGCCAGCTCGGTCCGTCACTGGCTGACGCAGAAGGCATTATTGCTTTGCCTACTACTCCTCCTGCATGTCGAGGTCAGCTTCTCTTAAATTCAGAGACATCTACCATCTGAGTCTCCTGACCTGCGAGAAACACATGGAACCAATTGACTTCAATCAGTAGTTCTTTCTCATACAGCCAAGGAGCACCATCCATTTTTAGGCTCAGGAATTCGGTGAAGTATTTAATGTAAATCAGTCACCTTGGCACGCCACTGTAAGCCTGCGCTATTACGCTGATGTAATCAGTGAGCATATGCTCTATTTATCGGGCTGCTGTGCTGGATGCTTGACTAACCATTTGACAGCAGTCTTCCAACTTCAACAAGGTCACACTGCAGTATGTGAATACACTCATAGACCTCACGGCCTAGACAGCTTGGGATAGGAAAGGCTCTTGCCTCTGAAATGCCTTCGCAAATTAGCAAAATGATGTCACTTTGGGTTTATTCCTAGGATCACATCACATCATTCTCTCTGTCTCCGCAGTGTCAGCCTTACAATCAGGCTGTATTGGCTAAGAAATTTGTCTTCAGTTACACAGTAGGTCACAATGCACAGTCGCAGACAATAGAGATTTCTCATTTGTGAAGTCACCAATACAGTCGAGTGTAAAGTTTGCTTACCCTCGGTCAAATTACACGTTTTGGTGGGAAATAAGATCACATCCCCTGAAGGCACACACTTCTGCACAATTACTTTGTTTTCTGAACTTATATATAGAATGTTGTGCTCTAAATCATGTTGTTTGAAAGTAAAAGCCTGGCGGGCTTTCCGTGAACAGGGAATGCGGTGACTCACAGATGAAGATGACACAGGAGGCGATGGAGCAGGAGTGTTTTCTCAAATATGTCATGTGGCCATGGGGAAGCTTTTACTCACTCTTTTGTGTGACGACTCACGCCAGCTCTGTTCTCATGGTCTCATGCTGGCATGGCTTGTTTTTTATGGGTATCTTTTTGACGCAGTAAGGCCTGCTTGTTACTGTGCTTATGGAAGCAACTGCTACTGTGCTGGTGTTTGCGTGTAAGCCCCAGTATGCAGCGTGTCTCTGCTGATTAGTTTCCCTGGCAGGAGAATCCACAGGCGAGGGTGCTTCCTGCCATGTTTATTATTATGCTACATTATGGTCATTGTCGCAGCCTTAATTGATAGCTCTGCTCCTTCTTGAGCCAAACCTCGAACCATTTAACTGTTCCCAACGTTCTTAGTCGCGTTACGAAATGTAGAGAGAACCCAAAGTCCAGCCTGTCCAGAGTTGGTTTGGAACACATGGATAGAATGAACAGTTTATTCTTTGCTCATATCCTGAGACCAATTTTAAAAAAGCTATAGAAACAGAAGCCAGTAGCATGACTTTATGTCAGAATTTAATCCAAACCAGAACTCAAAATATGATTAGCTATCTTTCATAAGAGTGGCCAAGGAATATGAGCAAAGCATGAGAACAGTGATGGCATGCTCAGTACTCTTACTGCTTCTAACAGTAGGCTCGCTGCCATTGAACGGCATGTGAAGATGTTCTAGCAAAGTGCAAGACCATAATACGTCATTATAACACATCCATGCACAGATATCCTGGCAAGCGGAATCTTCTTCAGTGAGAGCAATTTATTTAGTATTTCTCTTTAAAGGATTGGTTTTATTTTTTGGTATAAACTGTTCTTGTCAAGTAAAATTATGTTACTGCAGACAACTTTATTTCAAGCATTATTTCTTAAAAAGAGAAACATGAAATGCCATTGCAGTGAGCTACTTACACTTGGTAAAACAGTATTGAAGTTTCTGAAGGAGAATAGAATAGCAGAATATTAGCTAAATTGCCTACTTTTAGATGCTTTCACTTGCTCCAGCATTGTTTACTATATTGCAATTTGGCGAAGGTTGTTTTAGCTGTAGCTCAACACATCCACACACTTGTCACCACACCTGCATATCGGGCTCCTGCCCTGATGCTTTATTTTTCTGCTGTGTATGTTTAGGAGGGAGTCCAGGCTGCCCGGGAGGCTGTCTGACCTGTTCAGGTTCCAACGGCTGCCTGACATGCCAGCCCAAGCTCTTTTTTCACCTAGTGAGAGACAACATGCGGCAGATCGGCGTATGCCTGGCTTCCTGTCCCAAAGGGTACTTCGGCTCCCGTGGCCCTGAAAAAAATGACTGCTTGAGTAAGAACCACAACCACTCACTTATCTTAATGCTGGAGAAATTATCTTTGGTTAATCCTATAACTGTTAGAATTATTTTTCATTCATTACATTTATTTATTATCACATATTTGGTATAATACCAATAACTTGATAACAGTTATTAAAATTATTATTAGTGTTAGTACCTACCATCAATTATGCTGTCACTACTAAAGCAGTAAAGCAGGTTAATTGTATAGAGTAAAAATGGTTAATTGTGTGTTCTTAGGATTTAATGCCTACAGTTCTTTTTTTGTGGTTAAGTTTTTATAAACATATCTGTCAGGAAACCAGATTTATTAGTTCCCTATTAATTCCTAGCTATAAAAATTAATTACATTTTAATTAGTCATTTAGCAGATGCTCTAATCTAGAATTATAACAAAGTAGAAACAGTGGAATCCAAAGCAATACCAAAGTAATATAAATACAGTAAGACCTCTGTTTTATGCGGTTCAGCATTCGCATCAGTCTGAGAACCGAACTGTATTACCTCTACCAGTCTAGCGGTGGTGGTAATAAACTGAAAAGTTGTCAACCTTCATAAAAAGAGGAAGAAGAAGCCTGCTGCAGCATGTAGCATGTTTTAACCCCTCCTCCCCCCCACACACACACACACCCACACAA
The DNA here is from genome assembly GCA_037974485.1 of Hemigrammopetersius urotaenia. NCBI lineage: Eukaryota > Metazoa > Chordata > Actinopteri > Characiformes > Alestidae > Hemigrammopetersius > Hemigrammopetersius urotaenia. The sequence goes on along the minus strand of JBBPDC010000007.1, from coordinate 15,310,700 downwards.
CACACACACACAATTTTCAATAGTTATCTCAGTTTATTTAGTATCAGTAAACTGTGCCTTTTGTAAACATGTGGGTAGAGAGAGCTATTTCAGTGTTTATTTTGTGTACAAGTGTTTTTTTTTCGCTCGCCACACCGCTAATGCTAATAATTTATTAAGCAATAAACTTTATTGATTCTGATTATTTATTTACCTTTACATTCACTCTCTAAGGGTAATGCATTAAACTGAGTTTAACATGAAATTAAAAAACATGAAATTGTTTTGGGGGCATTTTTTTTTTTACCAAAACACAACACCACATTTTTTTAACAATATGCAGGTGCTCTTTGAACGTAACCCCCGTGAAAGGCGAGGGATTACCGCACACATATGTGTGTGTGTGTGCCTGTCTTGCAGTGTCAACAAACATGTAAGAATTTAATTACCAGCCCTAAGCCATTTTAATAAATGCATGTTCAATGGTCCCTTAATTAATTACTAATGAACTAAACAGAAATAAATATCAATAAAATCCAAGGGCATATATTACTCATCACAGTAATACAGTAACTATTTTGAACTATGAAGTAAAAGCAGTAACAGGGAAAGAGTGAAGGATTGAAGTGTGAGCCCACATACAGACCTATTATATACAGACATATTATTAAATTATTACTCAGAATTGTATTATATAAGTAGTAATTAGAAGAATAGAGATGCAGGCCCTTGGTTTAAATGGTACTCTGTGAACTGTCTTTTAGAGTGTGGCTTAGAGTGTGATACCTGCTTCGACAAGAACTTCTGCACGCGCTGCAGAGCAGGCACGTATCTACACAAGGGGAAATGCCAAGTGAGCTGTCCTGAAGACCTAGTACCCAGCGATGCCAAAAGGGAGTGTGTCCCTCGTGAGTACCACTCCCTACCCACATACAACCTTTATTCAGAATACCATTTCTACAGAATACCATCTCTACAAAGAACTTGGTGCTACAGTAACATCATGGTGCTATTTCTGAGACTGCAGCTCAAGCAGGACCAGCTGTTGAAGTGTTAACTGTGGTGTGTTTTGCTGTGTTGGTCTTGCAGTGTGCCCAGCGGACTGTGACTCCTGCCAAAACAGCGACACCTGCACGAACTGTATACCGGGCTTCTATAGGCTGCATGGCCGGTGTACCAGTAAGTGCCCTGAGGACTATGAGCACAGCAATCAACAGATGGAGTGTGTGCCTCGAGGTAGGTATAGCTTTGTCTAAAGCAGTGGTTCTCAGTTCTGGTCATAAAATTTAGAGTCTTCCGCGTATGTAAACCTTTGACTTTGATATAATGTAATGAAAAAATGAAATACATTGTGAAGTCTTAGATTTTACCTTGATTTAATTTAAATACTTTAAATACAATTCATTAATTAAATGAATGAACAAGCCTGAAGACCTAAACAGGATATTCTGAGAAATAAAACCCTGTTCATATGGTCGCCAGGAGAACCGATTTTACAGTACATAATAGGAATAATAATAATAATAATAATAATAATAATAATAATAATAATAACATCAGAATGTATCAGTGTGTTTTCACATCTCCTGTGGTTTCCTTGTTACCTGAATTAAAGTGTGTTACTTCAGGGCCAACACTAAACTGTGAGGGACAGGAGAACTCCAAGACCAGGACTGGGAAACACGGGTCTAATGCTTTCCTCACCAAAATGCAATGAGTCTGCATGTGTATGTTTATGTGTGCTTGTTTGAGAGAACAGAGTGAGACCAGCCTGACCGACTGATTCTGCCTCTTATCTCTTAGTGCACTGCGAGATGGGAGAGTGGAGTGAGTGGAGTGAGTGGGGTCCGTGCTTACCGAAAACTTGCTTCGGAAAACAAACCCGCACCCGCACCCGCACCCGCAAAATTCAACAGGACCGCAGCACACATGACAGGCCCTGCCCACCTACTTCTGAGACAAAGGAATGCAAAAAAAAAAGATGTGGTAAGTTCGGTTGGAAATGCTGATGCATGGATGAGAGGAAATTGACGCCTGTAGGTTGATCGCTTACACTCTCGTTAGCAGTTTCCTCTGGCATCAATACTGTTTTTGATTCAGATTTTGATTCTGATCAGCAAAATAGGTCAGGGCTTCCATTTCTCTTTCCTATAGTTTAAAAATAACTCCGGCATGTTGAACGATTTGACATGTAATTACACCAAATAAGCGTTAGGGTGAAATTAAGCTTGAAGCTGAAGGGGCTGTGCTTTTGAAACCAGCTTGTGTGAAATGAGAAAGTTTCTGGTTCCTTGGCGGGGCATGAGGGATGCTGAGCTGGTGCTGGAGGCCTCTAGCTTTGAATGTCATTGACTACTACCATTACAGCCTTAAATAAGGCATGTAGCCCCTAGCTGATGGCTAATATGTGGTGCAAAAAAAGTCTCCCAACTACTCCAAAGACTGCTTGCTGTCTGTATTGTACATAAACAAGAACCCTAAAAAGACCTAATTAGAAGAGTTACCTGATTTATGTCTAACATAGTGAAGTCTGTGTTCCCTCTCGTTACTTCAAATCAAACACTCAATCTATCTTCTTTTTAAAGAAGCTTGGATGATCTGGGTTTAGCGTAGACTTTCTAATTTGCGTGAAGAAAAGAGCAGTTATTATACTCAGTGGTGAGTGCTGAAACGAATGAGTTTGCGCCAAATGTCAAAAGCATTTAGATTTCGAGACAATCAACTAGTTTTGTAACCTCATAAAAACATGTTTTTTTATTATATTAAGGGACAGAAATTGTTTCTAACCACAACAAAACCAAAACATGTGCCGCTTTCAAAAGCCGACTATGTTGTTAAGGCATATGTAGATGATTATTTCTTGAATGTTTGTTTGTTTGGACTGCAGTGCGTAAGGCATGTAATTGTGCTTTGTGATAGATAACAGACTAGCTCAGTGACCACACCCCTCATTTGCTGCCCCCACATCCTTAAGCTTGTGTTAAAGTCCTAAAAGATCAAGTGCTGCTCTTGGATCAATTTTTTACTATTGATATACTGATAAATACTGCTATATACTGCTATGGGACGTTTCAGTCAAAATGTTCCTAGATAGTCTGAGATCAGAGAGGGGGCAGAATGAATGGAGGGAGTAGGGTAACCACCAAAGGTTCTGTGTTACCACAATCCTCCCTCGCCCCCTGCTTTGTGTTTCACACACTAAAGAAAAACACACAAGCGCATACCCACACACACTTCTTGCCTGGCGGGGTTTCCGTGGCACGTCAGTGTGTAGTAAGGAGTTGGCGTGATGTTGTTCCACTGGGGCCGCCGCTGAGGGTGCGTGTTACACACTGCAGACGCGGTTATTGACCTCACCCCTGTCTGTGATTACCCAGCTGCCCCCACTCTTGGAACATCAACTGAGCACTAATTATCTGCCAGGGCTCTGTCCCATCCGTGTTTATGTTCTGCGTACACCAGAGGGGTCAGTGGTCCGACCCCCCGCCGGCTCTGAGTAATCCCAAGAAACCCTCTGACACTGATACATCCTCCCCCTTACACCCTCACACACACACACACACAAACACATGCACAGTTTGGTTTTCCTGCTGCCCGGTCCTTCTCCTATCCTTTCTCCTACTTAGTCGTTTGGTGTCGGACTTGAACCGGCTACGTAAGGAAAAGGTCAGACAACACAGGATTGAAACCAGTAACCCTTTTGACGTCTCCATAATGCAAAAGTCATATGTTCTATAGGATGCTTCCACAGTCATGTATGTACTGCTCCCATTCTGCACTCTTAAAAATAAACATGCCTGAAATTATTATTTGGTTTCCTAAAGAACCTTTCAAAGCATGAGTTTCCAGCCCTGGTGCAGGAATACTCCCCTGCCAGTATATTTTAGTTTTTTTCTTGCCCTGGCACATCCTATTTGTCTCAGAAAGGGTTTATGAATGAGAAGGCAGGGAAACCATCAAAATGCGCAGAGCAGCAGGGAACCCCAAGACCAGGGTTGGGAACCACTGCCTTAAAGAACCCGTCTTGTAAATGAAAGTGCTAAGAGCATTTTTAAACACCCAGCACAGTGGTTTATAACTCAATATCCTAATCACATTTCTGTGGTAGCAATTCTGTAATTATCTTCACACTTTAAATACAGCACAATTAATGCTACAGCACTTTTTTTTTCAAACTTCAAACTTTCAAACTTTTAAAGTATGACACTGTGGCCTAACTGAAGTATCCTAAGACATTGATGTTGATAATAATAAATTAAAAAACAACAATTTGCCCTCAATACGTCATGCAGTGTGGATGCCCACATCAACAGGCTATAGCAGAGTTTGGTGCTAGAAGAGCCTGTAAGTTATGGCTGCTCTCTCTTTGCTGAGTTCAAAATAACAAGTGCAAACTAAAGTGACTCCAGTTTCTTTGTGGGTCTGTAGTGAACTTTTTCCCCTCCGGATTCTTGGTGCGCCACAAAAAACAGCATGAAATATTCCAGTAAGTTCATGAAGATGTGTCTGCATGCTGGTCATTACACAAAACATAATTTTAAAAATAGCTGTGGCTTATGCAAGTTGACACCACTAGCAGATTAGCTCCACTGGCACCTATTTGAATTTGCTGAGTTTTATTTAACTAATTCTTCAGTTAATATGGAAACAAACTTTGATAATCATGGGAGTTGTCTCTTAGCCTTTTAACAGTTTGCTAAGCCTGGGTGTGTTTACTTCAAAGATGAGTTTAGATATCTTTTATATTTTAATAACCAAGCTACTCTGTAGTTCTTGCTCCATGTGGGTGTTCTCGGCAACTTGTACATGGAAATTCGGGCTTGGATTGTGACGTGTCTGTGCCGTATCTGAAACTAAACAGGACTATTCGCTTTGAAAGACTCACATTTATATACTGGCAGTCAAAGACTAGCTCTTTTTTTCAGTAATGATCGATGATACACAAGTAAAAAGAAGTCAGAGGAAAGACATTATTTCAAGTTTTCATTTGGACTTTATAACTCTTAGATTTGATGACCACCTCATAGTTTTGTCTGCCCATACGTTCATAAAGATGTTGTTCTTCCAACATAACCCAACAATTTCTCAATGGGATTTCAATCTGTTGATTGTATTGCCCATGTCATCACATGACAAGCTTTATACTGTAGTCATTATACTGTTGGACCATTCATTCTCTATATTAACAGAAGATGTCTATCTCAGTGCTGAACATCAATGTGTGACTTGTGTGCCTCCAAGCAACTCTTTTAGTCTGCAAGTGTATTGACATTTGTGCCTGATTTCAGACAGTGCAAACCCCGAATCATCTGGCTACCAGCACCACTGAGTTTGTGAGTTAATTTACTCTTGAAACCCCTGGTCCTTTATTTGTGCCTGATAGTTGCAATGAGGCTTCAAAGCCCAGGGCATTCCTCCTGCGGGGCACACCAGAGCCTTTAATCCCTGCCTGGCTCCTGCCAAAAGCCCCCGGATGACAGTACACCCAGCCCCCACCGCCTCCTCATTAATATAATTGTGACACTCTGCGCCCCACATCTAGTATAAGCCATCTTCAGGAACACAGTGCTGATCACCACTCTGGCCAAGCATAAACAGCAGCCTGGACTACAAACATGCTAAAGGGACCTGGAGGTGATTTTGGACACATCCACCTCGTCTTTCCTGTAGTCAAGCTGTTTGATAATTTTGTCTGGTTTTGCATGCCATTTGTTCTCTCTCCTTGCTTCTCTTTTCCTACTCAATCACCCTTTTGGAAATTATGAATAATCAATGCCAGATGACGCCTCCTTCTCCTGTGTTGAAATATTGACACTGAGCCGAGAAACAGAAGCAACTCTGAGCCAAGCTCTGGCGATGAACTTTCTTTTAGGGTTGCAACATGTTTTCGAAGACTCTGCGCGATCCGGGCGCTGGGATCCAGCTTGTTTGTTGCTGATGCGTGCGTGATGAATAGATCAATTTTCGCAGGGCTGGTTTTCATGTTAGACAGAGCACCTGTGAAGCTGTGTACGGATCCAACTTTAAATGGGACTCCTCCCTGATCCCTCATACAAATCATCTAACAAGGTCTTCCATCTGCTCCAGCAGTGGTGACCAGATGTTGAAGGATGTGTTACATCCCTGAAGAAAGTGCCTGCGTAATGATGTCCCATTTGGAACCAATGCATCGTTTGACAGTTTATAGAAATAGTAGACGGCCTTCCAGCTTTGAAAGAGCCCCAGTAAACATATCCATAATGATCTGAACAGCACCCTGATGGCATTATGGCTTGGTTTGTAGGAAACACAGAGATTATGACTAATCCACTGATCTCTAAATCGTTATGACAAAGAAAACAATGTGTGCAGAGGGGACTTCCTGTGTATAAAGAACTGGGATAGCGAGAGGGAGGGGATGGCGGGGATGAGTGGTGGGGATGGAACGAAGTTGTGTGTGCGTGCATGCGCGTGTGTGTGTTCGAGCGAAGGGTTGATCTCTCACACGACTGAAATGAGACAGCCTTTTCCTAACAATCACAACCAACTCTTGTCTGTGGGAGGTGTTGTAGAGGTTGGGTGGACATCCTAAACTGGCTTCAGTGAAAGAAAGAAAGAGAAAGAGAGAAAAAGAGATAGAGAGAGAGAGGGAGAGGGATAGATGAGCAGTTGGGTCTCCTCACTGCCGACACTCGCACCCTTCATTATTTCTGCATCTATTCTAAACAGTCATGGCTGGTAGGGCCCCGTATCACTCTGGCTGAACCCCAGGAATGTGTGGGTCAGTGTGGGCTGCAGCGGGCAGCCTGCCCTGATCCCCCCACCACCAGAGAGAGCAGCGCTGATTAATAGAGTCCGAGCGGAGGGCTGAGAGGGGAGGAGAGGGGGGCGGTGTGTCCACCTCAGCACTTTTCCAATCCTCCACACAACAGAGCTCAGCCTTGCTCCACTCACCCACTGATAAGCCCCCGACAAGAATTGCAATTGGCTTGCTGCGAGTGTTGAGCAACAGATAAAGTAACATCAACAGAATTTTATTTTAGGATTCTCTATTTTTGACAAATACAGTCAGAAACAAGAAGTACTATTTGCCAAGTGCACTGATAAAAAAAGTGCAAAAGCATGGAAAAGGGTTGTTGAACAAGACTGTCATCTTGTGGTCAGTCTGAAAACAGCAACTGCATTCGCTGCATCATAAAAGGCTCTTGATAATCTAAGAATTCAATTTGATTTTTAAAAAAATTCAATATATATATAAAACAGAAATCATATGAGCCATGGCCATGAATGTTACTGTAGGAATGTTCCCGAACTTATAGAGGCAGTTCATTCACACACATTCACACACACACATTTATTTCACATTTATTTCATTTTGTAAAGCTGCTTTGTGACAA
>JBBPDC010000007.1:15288598-15299171 GCA_037974485.1 Hemigrammopetersius urotaenia | reverse complement strand
ATATTTATATATATATATGTGTGTGTATGTTCATGTGTGTGTGTAGATATTTAGAGAGAGAGAGAAAGAGGTGGGAATGTGACAATACATATTTAATTTTCATGGTTATTATTTAGTGGTATTTTTTTAAATGGTACAGATTTATAGAACCGATTATCTTATCCACATTATTAGTATAACTATGCTACAATTGCCAAAACTGGAGATTCTGTCTTCCTGAGCTTTGAAGTCTGCATAGAATAACATGCAGTAACATGTGTCTACAGGTGTCTGAGCTTAAACATAACTGTGCAGACTGACATGAATCAATGACCATATGAATGAAGAGAATTTTAAAAATAAGTTGTGATACAAACAACCAAATTATCAGTATTTTATTTCTCAGATACACGAGCAGAATTAAAATATACTGGGGGTGTTCTGATCATGACTTCAGAGAGAAACAACACCCATTAACACAGGCAGAATTTGTTCTCAAGATACTGGAAATCTAGCCAACCCTTAGGATTGGAATTACAACACCCCTTAGAGCAACTTCACAGCCAATAATAAAATTTAAAAAAAACCAAAAAAAAAACAAAAAACGCTGAACCGAAACGAGAAACATGGCTGCACATCTAGACAATAAAACATGCCTCCATTCCAGGGGTGGTTTTAAGAGCACTTTCCTTTTTTCATATTATATTTTTTGCTTACGCTGAATACTACACCTTTGACATAAAATAATACTAGACATCAAATAGCAGTGAAATAATACTGCATGTCAGCATGTACAGTTAACATGTACAAAAAATAAATAATAACTCTTGAAAAATTTGCAGACTCAGTTAAGCCTCAGTTAAGAAAAAATAGAGCCTACTGTGAATAGACGGGAGTTACAAAGTTACAGGGAATCCACAGTGTTGAAGTCCTCTTGGAAATGCTTCTTTACTCCTTTTTCAGACACATGAACCTTGTGTGCAAATGTCTCCCAGTCCCTTTAAGTAGGGCAAAGTACTGCAAAGGAGAGCACAGATTACAGTGTTAGCAATCAGTTAGCTATCAGTGTGAATTACACAGACACTAAAATTACATTCAGTATATCCCTGAGATCAGTGTTCCTTTCTTTACAAAGATTATTCAGGGAGGCAAATAAAAAGGAGCTCTGAGAATGAACAGGAATGTAATTGGGAAGCGGCAAACTGTTAAAGGAAGTTCAGTGGAAAGTCTAATTTACCCAATTTTCCTTTTAACCCAATTGTAGTTAGTTAGTAAGAACATGCTTGGTTTCTGAAGTTGTAGTTGTAGTGGGTGTATTATAGTAGACGTTGGTGGCTGCATTTCAGAAACCTTAAAAAGTTTTCTTAAAACTCATGACCCAAGTAAAAAGATGTTTTTGACACTATTTTGCTGGCTGTCCAAATAAAGGAAGATCAGCTTCAAGTAGAGGATGATCTAGTGCATGCTACCAAGGACGCCTTTAGCAGATTTAAAAGTAAAATCACCGCAACACCCCCAGAGGGGGCTGGCATTGTGGAGGAACCTTTATCAATATATGTTTTGCTTGTATATATATTCTCTGTGTTGGGTATTTTTTTACTTACTTTTAAATAAAGTAGATAGTTTTGAAGAAGAAGACCATAGAAATGCAGATTGGTTGGACCTATATAGTAACTACAGTTGGCTATCATGAGAAATCTGGTGTGTTTTCAAGTGAATGATGAGCTTGGCTTAGTTCATCAATAATCGACATCAAATTTGATCAAATGGATCATCAGTCCTGCTTCCCCAGTAACTACTCATTTTCTAGGAGGTATTACTACTCACAGGTAGGAGACTAGCAGGAGTAAAAAAATCTTTTTTTCTCCATCGCCCCAAAGATCTAGTGCAAAAGCAATGAAACTTCAGACACCAGAGATTCCTTGCCTGTTTGGGATAAACCATTCCTTTATATATAACTACTAGGAAGCACTATTGTGGTACAAACATGCAATATCCTTTTATAGAGCCCACCTACACATATACAGCACTGATGACACCTGTGTGGGAGAAGGTGAGGGTATCATAAAAAGGAAGGTGCTACTGGTGAACAGGTGACTGTGGGCAGAACACTAGAGCAGGTTAGACAGAAGGTGAGAGTGAGGCTGTGGCCCAGCAGTGGTGGCACCAGGTGGACACAACACACGAGCAGCCATGAATGCACTAGTATGAAGTACCAGCAGAGGGCACTTTGCTTATTAAATTCTGAACCAGAATACCTCAGTCTCTTACAAACCTCAATCCATCACATCAGACAAGAGCTACCAGTGACAATCCAGACAAGAGAGGAAAGAGAATGGAGAAAAAAAAAAGAAGAAATGATAGCAAAGTGATGGTAGAACACCTTAGTAAACACCTTGATGCTACATATGTGGACTAGAGCCGAGACACTTGTCTTTTCAGCAATTATTTAGAAACGTTTAAACAAGATGTTTGCGACTAGAACAATTCTAAAGTAGTGTGTCGATTAATACCTTTAAGGATGTAGTCGGTGAGAAGACTGGGGACCTTGTCACTGTCATCCCTCATGGCCTGAAGGACTGTGAAAAGAAGAATGAAATGAGAAGCGAATTCACTAACTGCTGCATTGAACTGCAAAGGCAACACTCACTTTTTGTGAGCACCTGAAGATCCTCAACTGATGGAGGCCCTCCTTTCTTCTCATAAGGAATGACTGTAGTGAGATACTGTGAAAAAGTATAAAAGACACCGGTAAATAGAAAAGTAAGAAACTGTAGCAATTGTTTTGATGTGGGTAAAGAGGTTTTTTTTATGAAAGCCTCATAAGTTTGGACGAAATCTGAGGACGTTTAAAACAATGTTGAGAACTGCCAAAAAGTAAAATAAATGTTTGTTTTTTTAGATCACTGAAAGACACCTAAAGAACCGTGACATAGCCTCCAAAGACCCATTCTGGGTACCATTTTTAAGAGATGAATTAGGAGATGAATTAAAAGGAAAGATGTAGCCACCTGTTTCTCCCCACCACCGTGCCCAAAGGTTTGGCGGAAGCCATTCTGAATGGCAGAAGATATGCTCTCCATGCTGAAGCGCTGAAAAGAGCAGAACAGGTTCAAAAGAGCAGAGACAGTGAGAGAGGGGGGAATGAAACATTCTCCCATCATACAAAGCAAAGAAAGCCCACAAGGTGAAGGAGGAAAAGGAACCCTGGGAGAAAATACATTCAGACACATTTGGTTTTATTTAATATACTTCCAGCACTCATGCCCCTCAAATTCACAGACTTCGGCAGTCGTTTTTATCCAAAGCAACTACAGGGGACAGTGTCCCTGGAGCAACTTGGGGTAAAGGGTTTTGCTCAGGGAGCCCAGTGGTGGTATGCTGAAGGTGGGATTCGAACCCATGTCCTCTTGGTTCAGAGGCAAATATCCTACACCACCCCCCTTAATATACACTTAATGTCATTAGCCTTTATATTGCAAATCTAAAGAAAAGTATGGAGTCATAGACATAAACAAAGATATGTTAAGAAAACCAATGTCATATTCAAGTATTAGATACAGATCTAGATATTAAATCTGTAATACAAGTAATTAATTATTTATTTTAAAGCAATAAATACATATTCTCAAGAATTCAAGCAATCATGGTGAAGAACTTCCTAAGGTTTTCAGGGATATCAAACACCATTTGAATCAGCTACAGGAAAGGCAAAGACCTCACACATCCCTTTCGCCTTTATATTGCTTGCTGGTTTTTACTGGAACAGTTTTATATTTGAATGAAAAAAGGCCAACATCACCCTGTTCCCCCAGGTTCATGAAAAACATGTGTCATCTATACACATCACACGCGTTTGCCCCGGAGAGTGTGTGTGACGTACATAAGTGAAGCATGCGTTTTTGTATGTGGGAGAACATTTTCTGTGTTTTTGAATAGGAGAAAGCCATAGGAGAGAGCTAAAGACGATACTCATGGTGGCAACTTATCTTATATACAGTATGTATATTCAATATACTGCCCAGCCCTACCTGTCAGTGCAACTGGTCCAGGAACACGCAAGTAGTTCATGAGACCTAATCATCCCTACACAAGATTTCACAACATGCTCTCAGACTGAAGATAAGGAAGCTAAGAAAGAAACCAGAAGTCACTTTTTGAAATATTTCAGCATGTCATGTTGGAAGAAAGCCTTTTTGCACCCATGATCTCAAGAATACCACACACACAGTGAAGTGTAAAGGGGGGAGCACCATGGTATTGGGCTGTTTTTCTGCAAATGGTGCTGGGTCATTACACTTAAGTGAAGGTAAGATGAATACTGGGAGACATTAGAGGGGAATTGAATCACTTCATACAAGAAACTAATAACTAAACAGATGAAAGTGCTTGCACAGCCTAACATCCTGACTTTAAATACGGATTTTTTTGCCAATATTGTCGCAACTGAGCATGAGAAATTGAAGAGGACATAAATCTGAAGCATATTAAATATCAAACAATCATAACAAAAATGTCTGAATACTCCCTTAAATGTACCACTGATTATGAGGTTGACTGATTAGAAGCTTGTGTGTATATTTCAATCCTTTATAATATCAGCATTATAAAGCCTGGTATTGTGGTACAATTAGCAAACACTGTATTGTGCGGCCCCATTCACATCCTTTCATTCTCACTTTTGTGAGACAGATGAATCAGCATGTAAGCCGTCAATTTTGTGGTCACTTGTAATTTCATCATCAGCAGTTTATACCTCACGTAGGAAGCCCTGGTGTTACTCACACTTGTTGGTAATCTCTCTGCTCTACTGTGCTGGGATCCGACTCCATTCTTTAGTTTCCTCTTCTTTTTGAGGAGTTCTCTGTGTTCTTTCTGTCGGTTCTGTACATCTATCAGCACAGAAATAAAACTGTTCTTCACTTCCTTCTCAAAGTCCAGCTCATCTCTCAGAGCCAGGTGCTGGACAAGCTCCTCAGAGTAGCGGCGGACAGCAGTCTCCACCTCCTCCAGTAACTCGTTCAGCTCCGCAACACTGAGGTTCTTCACTCCTGCAGAAATACATTCTGTTAGAGGTTCCCCAAATACAGACATACAGAAGCAGACCAATGTACAGGCACTTACGCTCCTCATAACTGTGGCTGGAGATCCTGGATCTTTGTACTAGGTTAGAATGAGACTTATGTTCCAAGTTCATGTCTGGAGAGTCCTGCATCATCTCCTCTATCTCTTCGATCACCTTCAAGGTAACATATGATGCAATGAAAAAATGGTACATGAAAAAGCACTGTTCCGATACTTGTACAGGAGGGGTATGCTGCTTCCTGCACCATGGGTCTAAATTTTCTCCACAATCTGCCTGATTGAATATGTAAATATGACTGGAGGATCTTAATATAAAAGTTATGGAATAGCTTTATTAACATTTTGACAAAATCCAAAATTTTAGGCAAAGTTGTGAAATGGCACCTGTTCTGCAGTCAAGAGGGGCTCCTCATTTATGCAGGACACAATGATGGAATGCATGTCCATCTGTTCCCTCAGCTCCTCATCATCAGACACATCCAAATTTACATTATTCACTCTCTGTAGCCACAAAAGACAGAAAAAAAGTTTAATCCAGTCAGAAATTAGGAACAGAGATGACCACAAAGCGTATCACTCACCGGCCGGTCGTCAATGTTTAGGGTGGGGAGGTGGAGTGAGCGAGCATGAGACTGATTCCAGTCCACTGGCATGACATTGCCAAAATTGTCGATTAGTGCATTCCAGATCCTAGGACAGAGCGAGGATGGCCATTACCAAAAAAGTTCACATCTATGGGCAGACCGGCCCATTCCTGAGTGAAATTATGAGGGATGCAAAGAGACAGGTTCAGTGATGTCAGCAACATCTGACTTATTAGTCACAAAACACTTCTTACACTATATGGACAAAAGTATTGGGATGCATTACACAGCATTCAAATACATTAATATAACTTCCACTCCTCTAGGAAGGCTTTCCACATGATTTTCTATGGGAATTTGTACCTATTCATTCTGTAGAGGTCAGGCATTGATTTTGGACAAGAAACCCCCATAATGTCCATTCCAGTTCACCCCAAAGGTGTTGGATGGAGTTGAGGTCAGGGCTCTGTATGGGCCAGTCAAGTTCTTCCATGTCAAACTCATAGAATAGAAAAACCCTTACGAATATTAACCATGGTTTTACTGACTGATTTACCCAAACTGTGTCCACATTACTAGAAGCATGTCTTGGTATGCTGCGGATTGCCCTTCACTGGAAGCAAGGATTTACCTGAAATAAAAAATTGAGGTATGTCCCAATACTTTTGTCCATATAGTGTATTTCTTCAGTCAGCAGGTCCACCAGTAAGGGAAAACAACTTCCATTCTCCAGAGTGGCCAAAGTCACGTGACACCACTCACACAAGGAGCCTGGTCGCGACGCTGTAATGCAGCCTTTCATTCTCAGTGTACTATAACATGAGACAAACACCACCACCACCACCACGCTCCATGTCCAGCCTGGTGTTAAGTAAGGGATCATGCAAAAATAACTCAATGCAAAGGAAATGAGATATTAGGATGCGAAATTGAATGGCGTGTATTTCATCGAGTAGCACACATAAATAAAGCTGTGAAATCGATCAGCACGAGGGAACATGATCTCCCGAGCCCGGCATCGTGTGACACATATCGTCCCCACTCTTTCCCACTTACTCGTCATGTTTTAAGACGGCGTCTTCTGAAATGGGCTTTACATGCGCTGCAACTTCTATCTGGGTACCGAGATGCTGAAAGCACGCGTTTAACTTCTCGTCGAAATCGTTTACCAGATCCTCCGTGGGTTTGGCTGGGCGGGTTTCGGCAGAGAGGCCGTTATCAGGGTCCAAGCAGGTCTGCAGAAGCTCCGTCAGGCCCTCCGCACTCACGTTCACAGGAGCAGGTCGTTTCTGTTGAGCGGGGAAACACTCCAGCGCGCTGAAAGCCTGGAGCTCTTCATCCGACTGCGCTTCAGGCGCCGCCATGGCTGCATCAGGGAGGGAGGGAGGGCCATTCAGGCTTCCAGTGCCCCATTCAGACAGTGCAGGAATTCTTCATGACAACAGCACAGCATCACACACGCAACCACCCTCTTTCTTCCCCCCACCCACTAGCTCCTCCTTCTTATTCATGTAGTCAAGTATAAATCTAAACCCACGCCCCAGTTATGACTGCTGAATTGCAAGGCTACTGTATATTTATGCATTCGTGAAAGTTTGCCTGGTGCAGCATTTACTGGTGTTCCCAACACGCATTATGTGTTGTGAAGATGTGACAACATTGTATCTCACTGAACACTGAATAGCGGTTGTCAGTGTTGGTTATAAAAAAAATGAAACATACTTTTTTCTATCTTGCTCCAACATGTTTTTTTTTCAGTATTGCTCCAATATCATTATTCCATATTGCATCAATGTCAATTTCAATTTTCAAATTTTTTTCCATTTTCAATTTTTTTCAATTTTCAATTTTTTTCAATTTTCAATTTTTTTCAATTTTCAATGTCAATTTTTTATAGTTGATAAAGCTGGGACTGTTCTTTACTTGTTTAATTCTGATTTACAGCATTTACTGGTGATGAGATGTCCTCTGCTACTCGCCTCTGAGGTTTGCCTCAAGTGTCCACCCTGAGCCCACTTTGTTTCCTACCTGGGCTGCCCAATACTAAATTTTACTAAGATTTTTCTGTAGCAGAAAACAAATACAATATGTACAGATAGATATACTCTCTAGACTTTGCTGAAACATTAATCTGCTGAACAGCCACAACTTTCTCTGGGACAATACAGGTTCTAATCTATAGAAAGACAACATCAACTGTAAATTTGGTAGAATTTGAAAATGTAAATTTATGTTTCTATATCCATCATATTGATGGGTTACTCACCATTGAATTAATAATGAAATGAAATAATTAATTAAATGAACAAGACTATTTTTGTTCCCCTGTCAGCAGTTGTGAGTAAAAAGTCAATTTGTTACATGCAAGCACAACAGCACACAGTGTAAACAGCATGACAGTGTTTTCTGCATTTAACACATTTACCCAAGTAAAGCAGCAGGCAGTCAGGAATACAACGGGAGCAGTATGTGGGGACAGTGCCTTGCTCAAGTGGTGCAACAGGCAGTTGTGAGTAGCACATTCAGTCAGTTTATCCATACACCCCAAGAAGTATATGTCTTGACCAGATCACGAACACCATGGTCTTGGAATGCTGAGTTTCCGGGACTACCATCAGCTACTCACTATCAAAGCAGCATTGTAAGTGTGGCAGCATTGGTTAGAGGGCGCTTGGCACCCTTTTCTGGTGCTCACAGACAATTGGAACCTGAAATATATCTGGTAGGTATGCATTACTACTAAGAATCCAAGTACTTTGCCTGCCAGTAAGCTTTGATGACAATCCACATTCTGCCCAAGTGACCCAGATGCTTGGGTCTGGATAGGCAGGGCTGCCTATAATATTTTGTGGACTGGGAAGGGTACAGCCACAAGGAGCAGATTTGAGTTCTTACCCAGGACATCCTGGCAGACCTCCCCACTGCTCGACCAAAGCTCCCCAATGTCCTCCCGGTTGCTCTCGAAGCACACAGGGCACATTAGGTCCAGGGTGACCTTGGTCCAGTTCTGCTGGGACGCCCAGGTGGTGTTGTTCCCCTCTGGATCGTGGTCCTGGGGGTACTGTATTGTCTTTGTCTATTTATTAGCTGTGATTTGACGTCCAAGTACGCCTGGCCCACCTTTGCTGCTATGAAGCATCATGTGCTCGTTCAGCGCGCCTCTGACTGGTGGACTATCTATGACCAGTCTCAACACTGCTGGATTTACCTTGATTCAAAGTAAAGCTCATATGACCTTTATTTAGCTGTGAGCCAGAGCCTGTATGCGCTACACTCCTTTGTTTGTATTTTTCAGCTTATTTGCTGTTTAAACAAACTCAGTTGCCTTCTGCAAGTGCTCCACCTCTGTTTACTGCCCAGAATCATGACAAGATGTGATACATTTGCTGAACAGTTGCCATTGCGAAAACATTGTCACGAAAATTGGGAATCATGTTTAGAAATTCACTTTAGACTGCGACACATAATATTATATAACAGAATATAATATAATACAATTTCTGCTCCATTTAATGTCCATTGTTGGTGCTTTTGTAAGATAACAGGGGTCAACATCTGACCAGTCTTGTCCATCCTTCAACCATTTCTATTAACCACTGCATACCAGGAACACTAGACCATTTTGGAAATACTCTGATCCAGTTATCTCGCCTTTACAATATGACAACTTTTCTCATATTTCATATGGTTGCCCATTCTGCCAGCTGTTGTTTCAACACATCAGCTCCAAAGACTGTTCACTTGCTGCCTCATATATCCCACTCCTATATATGTATATTTGTGCATATCTTTATTGCAATAGGCAGATGTGGGTAAAGTAGCCAAAATTGTACTCAAGTAAGAGTATTTTTTACTTTAGAATAATATGACTCAAGTAAAAGTAAAAATAATTACTTGAGTAAAAGTAAAGAAGTATTTTGTGAAAAAACTACTCAAGTACTGATTAACTTCTGATTTAATCAAAGCATGAATGTAATCAAATAGACAAAAACATAAAATAGCAAAAGGCAAATTCTTTAACTAAAACAACAATAATTACATTTTCATTAAAACAATAGGTTTTTTTACTTTTTACAAAATACATAAATTATAAATTAAAATTATAAATTAAACCACAAGAAATTGTAATAACTTCTTTTGTTTAAACTTGTGAAACAGCACAATAGGCTCAGCAGGCAGATTATATAGGGAGAACATGACAAGGCAACCTGTGCATGCCGAGGTCTCTGTGTCCATAAACTGTGTGCATGTGTGTGTTTAGCAGGAAAGTCTTGTAGGCTGAAATCCAGGGGCGGACTAGGACTAAAAACGGCGCACTTTTCCAGAACGCACA
Organism: Hemigrammopetersius urotaenia; assembly: GCA_037974485.1. Lineage (NCBI taxonomy): Eukaryota > Metazoa > Chordata > Actinopteri > Characiformes > Alestidae > Hemigrammopetersius > Hemigrammopetersius urotaenia. The sequence goes on along the minus strand of JBBPDC010000007.1, from coordinate 15,289,190 downwards.
GATTGCCATTCCGCCCCTGCTGAAATGTCGACATGTTTAGGCAAACACATATAACAGCGCATGCCTCTTCTTTTTTTATAGTCTGTGAGGTAAATGTAGACTGAATGCGAGGCCAGGGGTGTGTGCCTTTTCTGATTCCGAATCACACTCCGTTTTTCTGCCGCTATTTTCCACTCTCAGTCATTTTGTTTCTGTGCGAGGCCGCGGAGATTTTGTGGGCGATCATGTGACAGCCTGGCTCCGTTTGATTGGTGAAACGGAGTGAAACGTTGTTAGTGGCTAAGTTTGATGTTTTATGTGACAGATACTTTGGTGGAACTTGACAAAACAAACCAAACCACTGTGTGCTGATTAACGGATGAATAAAAATAAAAGTAGCGTTTATTCTTCACAAATATTCTCACATAAAAGTAAAAAGTATGGTGCATTAAAACTACTCTTACAAGTACAGTTTATCCAAAAAGTTACTTTAACGAAGTAAATGTAGCGTGTTACTACCCACTCCTGGCAGGTTATGTTTGGGTGTATCTGAGTGGCAGTAGGTTGTGTTTGGGTGTATCTGAGTGGCAGTAGGTTATGATTGTGTGTATCT